>RBNI01001387.1:0-22688 GCA_003990745.1 Jimgerdemannia flammicorona | reverse complement strand
TGGGGGGGGGCTGCAGTATGGACAGAGAGGGTGGGTATTCTCATTTGTAAAGGGATGGGGGACATTGGGGACATTGGACATTGGGGGTCTTGGTTGGTATGGGGTGTGTGGAAGAGGCCTAGATGGAGTCTGTTGATAGTTGGATCATGCTACTGCCCAGCAGAGAGAGGGGAACAGGTGGATTGGATTTGCAGTTTGAAAGAGGCTGGTGTCTTGAACAAGGTTGGGTTGGACTGCCTAAGGGGTGACTTCAACATGGTACAGGATAAGGGATGGACAGGACAGATAGAGGGAGAGAAATGAGGAGCAAGAGTGGTGGGTTGGATGACTGATTGGAGATGAAGAGACTGAGTTCTTTGGTTGATTCAGGGAGACAGTTTTAGGATAATCATTGAATTTATACTCACTAGACAGTAGGGCTGGGCTCAAGAATTAACTGGATATTGATAGCAGATTGTTGGGGAGCAGATGTCTGGACAGCGCTATAGGTGGTTTGGTGTCTGTGGTCAGATTACTGAGGTCTGCTAGGAGGGGGGAGGTTTGGGGGTAGCAGGGATCCTTGCAAGAATTGATCTGGATTGTCTTAGAGAATGGGATACCAGAAGTCTTCTACTTCATTACTATTAAGGGTGATAGTGGACTGGACTTCTGTAGCTACTCTGGCTTCTAGTGCATTGATATGGTGAGATGACAGGTCTCTGAAATCTGAGACTCTAACATACTCCAAGTTGGGGATCAACCATGGTGCATGTCTGAAGATCTGATAGATCTTCTTAGTTGTCCTTGTTTCGCATATATCCATGGAAGTGACATCTTATAGCTCTTGAGTACTGGCCTGTGAGAACTCCTGGCAGAGGAGGTTTCTTATTTCGTACTTCTGCCACATTTGGAGGCACTTGGTAGCAATAGTGATCCTTGTTTCCATTTCACAGTGGTAGAGGATAAAGTGATAAGGATCTGCAGTACTCAGGTTGATACTAGGAGTCCTTCTTGAGTGGGTCCTCATGGCTCTTCTGATATCTTGAAACATCCTTTCTTCAACCGAGATATCTTAGTAGTTCCTTGATCTTAAGGTTTGGTAGACAGTAGGCATTTCATTTATAGTGAGTCTTTGAGCTATTTTGGGATTAGTGGGTCTTGTTGGTTGCTGTTACTATGATTCCTTGATCCTTTTTTTATATTCCTCAAAATGCTTATACTGTGGTCACAATGACTCACAGTTGGTCATCATTACTCATCTTGTATGCCATATGATCTTCTTGTACTCTAATCTGGTATCTTATAAGGAAAGACTGTCTTCTGTGCTGATGTCATTATTCTGGGATCACCATTACACCATATATACAGATAACAATATCACTCTGGTAATATTCTACATCCTGAAAAGGAAGGGCCCAACCTGGGAGGATAGTGACAGAGTCTGGTACAATCTTACCTATAGTTTCAGGATTCCATTTGTGGCCAACACAGCCATCCTATTCCAACTACATGACTATCATGGCACCATTGCCTTTGAGGAGAGCTTGGACACAACAGTTGTTACACTCATAATAGATGATAGGCTTATCAAGGCCTGGGACCAGTGGGTAGAGCAGTTTTTGTAAGGGTTAGGTAATCTATCATGAGGGTTAGGTAATCTTTTGTAAGAATTAGGCAGTCTTTCATAAGAGTTTGGCAGTTATTTTGTATGGGTTGGGCTGGCAGCCAGGCATCTCTTCTGTAGCACTAGTTTAGCCATTATGCCAGACCCTACCAGCTCCTTGGCCCTGCTCTGTAGTGCTGCCAGTATAGTGCTATAGTATAGGGCCAGGGTGCTCATGAGACCCAAATCTGTAGTAGACTCTGACTGCCAGAAGTATCCTCCAACTGCTGGAAATACTCTCCAACTGCCAGAAGCACTCTCTGACTACTAGAAGCACCCTCTGACCCAGACTCAGACTCTTTGGTAGCTTGGGGCTACCCTTATACTACTGACAGAGGGCCATAAATTTTGTACACTCCCTCTATCTACCCCACCTGTCCCAGATACTTGTGGCTTGGGGCTGCCCCTTGCTGCTGACAGAGAGCTACAAATTTTGCATACTCTCTCTGCCAACTCTATGCCCACCATCCTCACCAACTGACCTTACCAACTAACCCCACTCACTGACCCAGGTACTGACTGCTTGGGGCTGCTCCTTGCTACTGACAGAGGGCTGCAAATTTTGCATACTCCCTCTGCCTACTCCCCCCCCACCAATACTCCATCCCAGATACTTGCAGCTTGGGGCTGCCCCTTACTACTGGTGGAGGGCTGCAAATTTTGCATACTCTCTCTGCTGACCCTGCACCCACTGACTCACCTACTGATCCACCTATCAATCTGGGTACTGATAGCTTGGGACTACCCCTTGCTACTAGCAGAGGGCTGCAAATTTTGTATGCTCCCTCTGCCACCACCACCAATCCTACTGACCGCTGTCCCACTTGGACTACAAACTCTAGACCAAGTCTTCAGGTTTTTTTTCCTTTTATTTTTGAAAGATATTAAATATTCCACAAGGCCAATCAACTTATCTACAAACCCCCAGGATCTACCAAATTTTAGCAGCCCAAGTCCTACCAAGACTTCAGATATATATATGTCTGGATTATCTCAGCATTCAGCATACATCTCTTTGGGGCAATGAGGTCTACCCCACCTGAAAACATCTGCTTGATGGGAGTGCTAGAGGCAGGAATCACCAGGTAGTCCTGAGCTATACTATACAGACTAGGGAAGTTTGTTTGATGCAGCTGCACACCCCAGTAGATAAGAGCAATGGTTAGATTGGTGGGTTAAATTGGCCCAATGCCTGCCTGACAACCTACCTTCTACCAGTTGAGTATCTCTGTACCCTCTAACAGGATCACATGGTTATTAGTGAGGTAAATGATAAGTTCATCTATTGATAGCAGCTCTTTCACTGATGGCTCCCTCTTCTTCTTTCTGCTGAAATAAATGTGAGACAGAAGGGATCCCTTGGCATATTCATCCGGACTTTGGCCAAAACCTTGCAGTAGTACATAGTTTTTCCAGTATACTTCAATTATAATCTACTTGATTCTCTCAATGAAGTACTACTCTCAGCTCTGATCTTTATAGTATTGTAGCTTTAAGAATAGGTCCAGCACTGTTTAGGGAAAAGAGAGTGAGTTTTTGTGAAGGTTTCTCTGTTTTGGAAGAGGCAATAGCTACACACTGACATACCTGTACTGATTGAGTATATGGTGGTATCTGTTTTGGAGTAGTATTTTCTGAGCTTGCATAGAGCAACCTCTATGGTGTCTCTCTGATCTGGGCTTAACTATAAATCACTGCAACCCTCCAGTCTGTCCTCAAGCTTGTCCTCTAGCCAGTCAATCAGAAGGTTGTATACTGGTATTGTAGAGCTTATTGTTAGGGTCATTTGTTTGACTATATCCTTTATATAATCATCAAAACACTAATAGTTATATATATGTAGTGAGGTATTGCATTATGTAGAGGCAGACAAAATGAGTGTGGAGCCAGAGTAATCACTACTTACTTTCAAAACTCTGATAACATTCCTAAGTATATCCCACTTGCTTTCATCTAGAGCCTCACTCTATATTTCCTTATTGGTAGCCACTATTGAATCTATCGGCTTTTTTTGTTTTTTTTTTTTTTAAAAAAAAAAATCTTCAATTATCTGAAACAAGTTACTTTAGCTAACTAAAGAAAAAAAGAACACATATTACAGCAAACTCCAGCACACACTGGATCATTACAAATATTGAGTTCCAATGTGTACAGATATCCAATATAAGCTCTTTTGGAGCTAAACTGATTGCCCTATACTATGCAGTGAATTTATCTCATCATTGTAGAGATAATCAGACCAATACAACCAGTTTGTGTAGCTTGGAAATTATACTCAGAGCCCCTCCTCTCTCAGATGTTTTATCTATATGTATAAGATAGTCCTGAACAGCAAGGTTCAGTACATAGGCCTGACATCACACATGGTAGCTTTCTGTACCAAAGGTCACATTTTCCTGTTTGAGGCTGGCCACTAAAACTTGGAAAAATGTTGAGTTGTTTGTAGCATTATCCATCATAATGGCCAAAATCTGTGCTTGAAATATTTGGTCAGCAAATTTATATAAAAATAAATAACTAATAAAATCTGTTTTGTTTTAGGATCTTCCTCAAAATACTGACCTGATAGCAAGCCCTCCTTTTTTACCTTAGTTGTGATCCCAAGCTCCCAGATATAAATAATAAAAGTAGCTGTGATATTGTCTCCAGAATGAGGACCAGCAAGTTTGATAAAGTCAAGAGTGAGAGATTTAAGCTACCAATCGAGGTCAATCCAATAACTGGTAATGCCTAGAAATGAAATTGCATTGGGGGATGTCCATGTGTTGATTGTAAATGAAATTTTATCTGCTGAATTCCGCTTATTGAATGTGAGGTTAAATTGGTGAGCTCTTTATATATAATTCAGCTTATAAAGGTCATGGTGCTGCTCTTATTTTACCTGAAGTATCTGGTGGAGATTGTTGTACTCCTTCCTATAGGCCTCTAGGACATCTTTGTGAATAGTATCAGCACTTACAAATATAAATCATACTTGAGGAGGCCAAAGATGCTATATAATTGATTACTCTTAATGGTTGTAAATGGCTGGTCTATATATATAATCCAGCAAATAAGCTGATTTCAAAATTCTGCTGAAGAGTATGGCTAAATATTTTTGATTAAACAGAGTTGTTGATACAGAAATAGTTAGGCAATTCAGATAAATATACTTACTACAGCTTAGATGTCAATTTTATTTGTCTTCATGTTTTTTTTTTATTTTGTCAGAGTGCTTGTCTTTTATATATTAATACATATTTGAAGTCATATCACCAAGCATTTTGAACTTCTGGCTGATGTAGTTTATGGGGATGAATGAAACAGTATCATGTGTATGTCAAACAAAAGTATCAGTTATATCAATAGGTGTGTCTTAATTTTTTACCTGCAATAGTTACAAACAATATTATCTTCTGTCTTAGTACAATGTTGCCAGATTTCAGAGTAAGGATTGCATAGAAGATGTGGAACTATCAGGGATGTTTGACTTAAAGCATCATCAGTACTATGAACTGTTGAAGACTGATCTGTCAATATATGTGTTTGTGTGTTTGCATGTATATATTATGTATGCAGATATGTCCAGCATATAAGTCATGTGGAGGATTCAGATTGGAGGATTCAGTTGAAGGATTTGGATGAGAATTCAGATTGAAGAATTTGAATTGGAGAATTTGAATTAGAGGATTTGAATTAGAGGATTTGAATTGGAGGATTCAAATTAGAGAATTCAGATTGAGTAATTTAGATTGAGTGATTTAGATTGAGTGATTTGGATTGAGTAATTCAGATTGAGTGGTTTGGATAGGGTGGTTCAGATGGAGTGATTTAGATGGGATGATTTGGATTAATCTGAGTTGATTCAGATAGCTTTGGATTTGAGATTCGGATCAAACTATCATATGATAAATCAAATCTGGATTTGATTTGAATTGACTTATTCAGAGCACTATCTACAATCAATCTCTTGGCCATTTCCTTCAATACTATAGGAACATTCAGTACTGTCAGCTGCACCACTTAGGGGTCCCAGTATAAATACTAGACCATGGGAATTATCATCCCCCCCACCACTACTCTCTTTTCCATCACTTTTAGCAATACCTTCTCCTTCTCAAAGCCTACCTCCACCTCTTCTAGACTCTTCAAAAACTTGACCAATACTACTCCCTTTACCTTCTGGACCAGAAGCCTCAGAATCATCTATGCTATTACTACCAAGTCTCAGAAATATAATATGATAGTGAATTCTGATCTTGATTTCTTGAGTAATAGTACTGCTACCAGGTCTGTCATACTATCTACCAGATCTCTGAGCCTTGTGCCCACCTCCTATCCAGATCCACCATTGACCATTATATCTGGATTTTTTTTCTAAATTAGCAGTCTTCTTACCATTAGTAGTCTCACTTCTCTCAGCCACTACTCCCCCAGCTCTACTGCTCTTATCACTATAGACTACTCTACCAGATCCTACAGCCCTCATCATCTCCTTGCCCTTCCTCAGCCAGTCCTCCAGTCTAGTCATTGGATGACTCTCCTTTACCTTATCAGTGAAGCTTACTCTTTCAGTCCTCTATCTCTCTATACTACCTCCTCCCCTTCTATGTCCTCCAGCCAGTAAGCCCCTCATACTTTTCTCTAAGCCATAACTTCTCTTCACATACTGCCAGTTGAATGTACTAGGGCTGCCCTGTCCAGTACATATCTTAGAATACTCATCTATTGTCATATTGCTAGTATCTTTTCTCCAAAAATGATATCTTGAATATTGCTAAAAGTTTATATAACCCAAATATTACCAGAGAAAGGTAGAACTCTAGTTCTTTCTTGGTCTAGCTAGCTACTACTATTGTTTTGTCAGAAACCTTTTTAGCATTACTGAGCCACTGACTAATCTTATAAGAAAGACTCCTCACTCTGATTACTATATACTCTATATCTGAGATCTCTTTTGTCAACAAGTCTTCTAAGAATTTAAGAACTATCTGATCCATGCTCCAGTTCTGCATAATGTAGATCTAAGTCTGAAATTTACTATTACTACTGATGTATCAAATTTTGTCATTGAGTTCTATTACAAGATAATAGCAAAGGATATTGCTCTATTATCTTTAAGTCTTACAAGTTGGCCTCAGCTGAACAAAAGCTAGCCACTCATGAGAAAGAGCTATTGACAATAATATATACACTAGACTACTGGAAATGCTATCTAGAAAATATTGAGTTTGATATTATTACTAACTATTAATTACTTAAATATATCAACACCCAATCTATCCTGTCATATCTATAAGCCAAAAAGAGTCTAAAGCTTCAAACCTTTAATCTGAAAATCATCTGTAAGCCTGGCAAGATACTTATAATATCAGATATTTTATTTAGATACCCAGACCTCACTATAATTATATAAGTCACTTTGGTATCTAAATTTCTAAACCAAATCAGGCAAGCTTATAAAGAAGACACTATTACTACTAGAGTTTTCTTGAATAAGCTCAAGGTATATATATCATTGAGAACAATATAATCTACTATCAAAACAAAGTCTATATATCTGATAATATAAATCTATACTATAAGATATTATAAGAACATTATAACTTCCCTCTCACTAGTTATCTTGGAATTGAGAAAATTGTTAAGAACATCTAGTATCACTACTATTGGCCAAGTATAGTCAAGAAAAACAAGAGCTATATTGCTAGCTATGATCTCTATCAGCACAACAAGTCTACTAACCAAGTACTAACTAGTTTGCTATAACTACTGCTAATTCCAACTAAGAAATTTGAATAAGTTATAATAGACTTTGTAACTCAACTATTACAAACCCAATTTGGCACTAATGCTATCATTGTATTTATTGACCATCTGACCAAGACTATGGTTACCAAACCTACTACTACTAATGCTATTATACTTGAGATTATAAGAATCTCCTTCAAGTTTATCTTCTATTATTAAAGTTTACCATGAGTAATTATCAGTGGCCATGACTAGTACTCCTAATGAATTGAATTGAATTGAATTTGACCTAAATTTGATTCAATTCAATCAAATCAAAGGTCTAATTTAATTTGATTTAAATCAAATTGAAGACTAATTTGATTTGAGGTCTGATTTGAATCTTATTTTTTGAAATATAATAACTCTATGAATACACATCCAAATTTAATAATCTTTAGCTTGTTAGATTCCTCTTATATAGTGAAATCTAACAAGCTAAAGATTATTAAATTTGGATATATATTTGTTAAGTTATTATATTTTGAAAAATAGGGTTCAAATTGGACCCTTAATTTGATTTATTTAGGAGTACTAACCATGATACTAAGTTTACTAACCACTTCTGATAAACTCTCTTTAAGACTCTAGGAACTCAATTGATCATATTTACTACTCTCTACTCACAAACTGATGAACAAACTGAGCACATGAACAGAACTCTAGAGCAAATGCTCAGAAACTATATTTCTTATAAGTAAGATAATTGAAACCATTACTTGACTTATATAGAATTTATATATAACAATGCCATTCAATTATATACTAATCTTTCTCTCTTTCAGCTACTCTATGATTAAGATTCTGAGATCTCTATAAGTCTAATTTCTTTAAGTAAAGTAGTTAAATATAAGTTCTTACTACTAAGAACTTTATAGATAAGATAGATGAACTACTTAAGATTGCTACTATGAACCTCCAGAAAGCCCAACAGTATTAAGCCAAGTATACTGCTAAGAAATATTATAATATTATTTATACTATTAGTGATTAAGTTCTACTGTCTACTAAAAATCTCAAGATATAATCTCAAGTCAACTGTCTGATAAATAAATTCCAACCTAAGTATATTGGACTCTTTGAGATTACTGAATAAGTCTTAGCATCCTTCTATCATCTCAAGTTATCTGAAACTATAAAGATATATCTAGTCTTTTATATATCACACCTAGTACTCTCAAATGAATTGAATTAATTTGAATCAAATCAAATTGAGGATCATTCAAATTGAATTGAATTGGGAATTTATCAATTCAAATCAAGTTCAAATCAAATTAGATCTTTGATTCAATTCAATTCATTGAGAGTACTAATCACATCTTAAGATCTGGAATCAATCACCACTCTACTCTGATTGAATTCTCAAGCTATTTGTTTTTATAATTATTGAAGACTATATTGAGTACAAAGTTGAGAAAATTCTTAACAAATAAATCTACTATTATTGTCCTGAATATAGACTACTCTGAATATGATGCTATCTAAAAACTACTAATTAACCTTAAGAACTCTCAAGATCTGATCTAAGACTTTGAGACAAAATGTATTACTCAATTCTTGTAGTACCTTTCTTTAATTATTGATGATCTATGATAATAACTAGTATCTTATGTATATATAAGAAGTTTACTTTGAGATTCCAGAACTAGCAAAATATCTAGTAAACAAAAAATCTATCAAAATAAAGCTACTAGTTAAGTTCAAACTCCTCTCAGTTAATTAGTCTAGTAATAAGCCCTCTACCCTATATAAGGATAATCAGTCCTCACTAATATACTAATATAAGTTTGAGAAATTTTGGTTAAGTATATTTAGTCTTATATAACCTAAGAACTTACTAAGAATATTAGTTCTTAAGAGAAAAGAAATGTAATAATTTTACAGTTATATCTTAGTCTTAGTACTTTTTTGCATCTTTTTGCTAATCTTTTCTTAAATATTCTATTATATTCCAGTACCTTTTGAATGTTGTCATATAGTGGGTACTAAGTTCTCTAAGTATATCAGATTCTCTTCAAGGTGTATCTCTTAGACCAACTATAAGTTTCTTATAAACAAGTTCTATTGAAGTGTCTTCCCAAGGTCTTATAGTTCTCAAACATCTTATCTTTAAACTGTTCTGTTGTCTTCTAGATTCACTTGCTTGGAATTGAGTAGAGGACAAGAACTTCTATACTTCTTGAGTAGTTGGGTACTTGAATGTTTGTGTTTTTAATACTTAACTATTGACTTTATTTCAAAGAAATGAGAGAAGTATTTATATAAAATATAATTCAATGGTTGCTAAGTTATAAAACTAAATATAAATTCTAATAACTAAATAAATGAGGTATTTGAATATAGAAAACTCAAGTTATAAGTACAAATTCAAGTATCTGTATAATTAGTTATACAAAATCAGAATGCTGGAATAATTCCAACAGTTATATAAATAACTCAGAGCAGAATATTCAGAATTCTGGAGACTTCATCTTCATCACTATCATCAAGGCTAAAGATTGAAGACAGAATATCTTTGAAGGAAATAAGATCAGTGAACATTTTGTCTATTTCATGTGTTTTATATATATCATCAATTAGCAGGATAATGTTATCATATTTGGCAGTAGAGAGAGCAAGGAGGTCAGAGGCTCTCCAATCTATGATATTTTTCTCTATAAAGTAGGAGACAAAGATAAGATCTTGAGGAGATTGAACCTGGATACTGGGGTCTTAGAATACTGAGATTAATCCTTATAGAAATTGATCTGAATTGTCCTAGAGAATGGGATTTCAGAACTCTTCTACCTCATCACTTTTGAGAGTAATAGTGGATTGAGCTTCTATAACTACTATGACCTCTAGTACATCTGTATAGCAGGCTGACAATTTCTTAAAGTCTGAGACTCTGGTATACTCCAAGTTGGGAATTGACCAAGATACATATCTGAAGATCTGATAGTACCCTCAATTCATATATATCTATAGAGGTAGTATCTTATATCTCTTAAAGACTGATCTGAGAGAATTCCTGGTAAAGAAGATTTTCTATTTCATATTTCTGCCATATTCAGAAGTATTCAGTAGCAGTAGTGATCCTTATCTCTATTTTACAGTAGTAGAGAATAAAGTGATAAAAGTCACCAGTACCCAGGTTGAGACTAGGAGTCCTTTTAGTGTGGGTCCTCATAACTCTCCTGATGTCTTGAAATATCCTCTCTTGAACTGAGAAGTCTTGATGATTCCTGGACCTTAAGATTGGGCAGGTGGTAGATATTTTGTTTATAGTGAGTTTTTGAACTATTTTGGAATTTTGTAAGTCTTATTTGAGTTACTACTGCTGTAGTTCCTTAGTCCTTCTTTTATATTCTTTGAGATATCTACCTTATAGTTATTATAACTCATGATTGGTTATCATTACTCATCTTATAGCCTGGGTGAGTCATGTCATATGATCTTCTTATACTCTGATCTGGTGGCTTATAAGGAAAGACTGTCTTCTATAATAATATTACTATTCTGAGGTCACTATTACAATATCTAGAAATCTTCTCTTAGTATTAAGATATTACTAAAACATTCTTATCTTTTTCAGTACTAAGTATCTTATCTTAGCTAGTTATAAACCTTTTGGAATATTATAGAATTCTATTAATCATTTTTGTCAAAAATCTATTTCTTGGCTTTTCTTTTTTTTTCTAAAATCCTTCCAGATCTTTCTTTCAGATCCTGTATAAATATCCTTGTTCTCTGCTTGAATAAAGCTTAGAATATTTTCTTCTAGAATTTCTTCATAAATACTTAAATCTATAAGTATCTCTTTGAGCTACTTTAGACCCATTAGAACTATTAGATTTAGCTACTTCCTTTTAAAGAAACTAGAACTGTTACAAAACTCTAAAAGTCTAGCTAGTACTTAGAATAAATTAAATTAAATTAAATTTGCCTCTAATTCAATTCAATTTAAAATATTCAGATCAAATTAAAGATTAATTTGATTTAATTCAATTTAATTTAAAGTTCAATTCAAATCTAATTTTTCAAAATTTAATAACTTAACCAAAATATATTCAAATTTAATAAATTTTAGCTTATTTAATATACTTTATGATAAAGAATCTAATATAATAAAGAATATTTAATTTGAACATATTTCTATTAAATTATTATATTTTGAATATAGCATAAATATTTCAAATTGAATCAGACTCTAATTTGATTTAATTGAATTAAATTAGATCTCAATTTCATTTAAATTTGATTTGATTTGAATTCAATCTGATTTAAAATTTAATTCAAATTTAAAAATCTCCAATTTGATTCAATTTGAATAACTCTCAATTTAATTTAATTTAAATTAATTCAATTTATTTAAGAGTACTAAGTCTAGCTAACTTCTATTTTATTATAAACTAGTATATATAAATCTAAAGACAAATATCTTGAAATCTAAATTATAAGAGATTCAGTCTATATAGAGAAAGATCTTATATAGACTGTAAAATAAAAGTTAAAATATAGAAAGATATTAAGCTATAAAATAGAAGCAAAGATATAGAATATTCTACTATATATAAAAATTAGTACTTTCTTACTCTATAATAAGAAACCCAAGTAAAAGGTCTCTTAAACTATATATATCAAGTCTCTAATACTATCTACTATTTTGAAAATAATAATAATAATAATAAGAGAGTTATACTAGAAATAAACTATTAAACAAACTTAAAAATATTATAATTTAATATTATCTCTCTCAAACTTTGAAGTATTCTAATGATCTATATTATTTTATTAAAAAAATATCTATATAAATACAGACCCTTCAATAAAGTATAAATATAAAAATAATAATGAAAGTAATAGTAACTCTAATAGTAGGCTATCTAAAATAGCTTGAAAATAAATTAAATATAATAAAGTTAGTTATTTTGTTTTTCTATATATATATATTATTGAATAATAGAAACATGATATTTTTATCAAATGATTAGCTATTAGCTATTGTTCCTGATATTCCGGTTACATATATGTATCACTGCTTATTATCTAGATAGTTCCAGTCTAACAACTAGGTAGATAGTAGTTAATATATTATTTAAATGGAATTTTATTCATAATAATTGATATTATGGTTTTTTTTTTATGTTATCAAGCTCCTGCAGTTGACCCATTTGATGTATTGCTGGAGGAAGCAATAAAAAATTTCCCACCTGTAAGTGTAACTATACATATATTTTTATTATGCGATTTGTTTTCCCAAACTGCACACATGCTAATAAATCGTTTTAAATCAGGAGCTAGACGATATCACCCCCCAAGGGAGATTCGAATTATGAGATATGCCAACATATCCCTGATAAGGTGAATCCCTCTATAGTAGATTATGGCTGTAACATGTGGATCAAAGCAATCAAACAAACTTCACAGCCAGCGAAATTGTGAGTATTCAATTTCTCTGTTTGGGAGTGTTAAAGGTGATCTTCATCCAATTGACCTTATTTATAATGAATTTCTAGGAGGATCTCTTTCAGAAATTTAATATGTGGGAAATGTAGTTTTTTCTAGAGATATAACCAAAATCCCGATGAAGTGGCCACTCCAACCAATGATTCGCGCAAAGTTTGGTCGGATCTTATAGTACAAACGGCCCATCGCCCCACCTTTGTACTATTGACCTCAGGACAAAGAATTGATCCTGAGGTTCTCCCGGATTGTTTGTACTCTCGTGAGTAGGAAACCTTCCTTGCCATAGTCTCATCGAACGCGTAGCTTATATAGAAACGGTCGGTCGATCTGAAGTGACAAATATACATTTCAGATGTAGTAAAACTCTGTTGTTGTCGCAGTGGGTGTATGAAAACAAGAAACCTTACGAGATGGCTCGACATCCAGGTCCTCACGTACTCAGCGCCTAACGAAACACAATGTGGGGTGAGATGAGGGAGACGACATAGGTAAATGCTTAGATCCGTGGCTCCCACCCACTCACACCAACCGCCTACACATCCAGTGCCGTAAAGTCAGTTCATTATGGTTGCCACCAACTCTCTTCTATGTCATCTGCCTTGAAGCCGACAAATAACATTGCGGGACACGACTCGCATCGACAAGTCGATCGCCGGAAAGTTATTTTAGCATATTGGATTATTATTATTATTATTATTATTATAGGAGGAGGTTGTGTTTCGGAGTATGAATAATGTCGGCATGATCCCTCCTCCTCCCCAACCGCAGTTCGTAATCCATTAACATTGTCTTCACAGAGTTACTTCGTGACGATGGTCGAGTAACTACGCGGATCCCTATATGGGAATGGAGCCCTGGTGTGGAATTCACCTGTTTTTTTTTTTTTTCTTTTGGATTGACGTCTCGGCTCAAGTGAAGCGACGAATTTTGGCAACAAGTGTATTGGAATATCTATGACATTCGCAGTGCGAGTGGTTGTGTATATATTGTCATTCTCGTATTATCCACTCACAAAGAACCCAAAAAAAAAAAAAAAAAAAAAAAAAAAAAAAAAAAAAAATCGAAGTCATTACGGTATTCAAATGATGTTTATGATTTACATATATGATTATGTTAATTTTTTACATTTCCTTTGGGGATGCTACAATACAGATACCAATGCTACTATATCTAAGACTCAGCGGGATAGGGGAGAAACAGTTCGACCCTTCTCAAATGTTTATAGGCCTATTAGCGAGCCGACGACATTACTGTTTGTTTGAGCTCACCTCCAAGACCTGCTTGGAGTGGCTCTTAAACCTTCTCGTTATCTTGAACGCCATTTTGCGAGCTACTTTGCGAGGTACTGTGCACGCTAATTTGCATTCTATTTTGCACGCCCTTTTTCACGCTATCTTTCATCTTATCTTTCCTATTCATGAAGTATTTCACAGCCTGCTTCACAAACCACACACCGGTAATGACTTCGATAACGAGCATGTAGACGCCGAGAGCCTTGCGATAATACCACAAGACCTTGATGGCGAATCCGATGGTGGTGAAGACGAGGAACACGATGTAGATTTTCGTGATAACAAAGGCGGCGCCATCGTTGACGGTCATGCCCATGCCCTTGAAGACATCCATCGTGAGGGAGAAGAAGCCCTTGGCGATGCCGAGGAGGATGGCAGCGCTGATGAGAGCTATGAGACTCGAGATCATGGCGACCGCGGTATAGAAGAGCGAGGCCTTGACGGGCGCGCGCGAGCGGAGACCGGCGACCACTGCGCCGAGTGAGGTGAGAATGCAGATGACGTAGAAGGCGATCATCATCGAGTGAATTGTCCCGGGACCGAGCTTGTCGAGGAAGTTGATGAAACCGGTTTCTATCATAAGGAGGTTGAAAGCAAATAATTAGTGAGGATTCTGCTAGGTGGCAGGAATGGCATAAATCTGGACTGTATAAAAAAATAAAATGCCTACCTGATCCAAATCCGAGCTTACACCTGCTCAATCCTGACGCTCCACTATCCGTAACGCAGTAACCGAGCAAACTGAAGGCAAGGTAGCTGGGCAATCCCACGCCTTGTATAGCGCCGAGGATGTTGTTAGAGGAGCTCTGAACACTGATGAAGTTGATGGCGCGGATGGCCGGGCTAAATTTCTGTGGGATGCCGAAGAGGACGATGATCTGGAACAGGATCGCCAATATGCCAAAGACGGACGGGACGAGCGAGTAGAGCTGGTGCGGGTAGGGGATCTCGACAGGCGGGACCCGCATCCCATGCGGTGTCTCGAAACGCGACATATCAGCCTTCTTCCCAAACCAGGGTGATAGTTTGAAGGTCATGATGGGTTGATGTGGTAGTGGTGAAATGAGAAATGAAAGGGAGGGGTTGGCTTCAAGCTAAGCTTGAGGTAGACGGAGGATGGGTGATGTTTAACCTACTGTTCCTTACACCCATTTCTCCTCGTCATTAAATAATACTTTCGGAGCTCAGGGAACCCGATGACGTGTGCGGTGGCACATCCGAGATTGGTAAAAAAAAAAAAAAAAAAGGGCCTCGGAGGAACGGAGCGGTTGTCTTGCAAATCATAGAATTTCCAAAATAGAGCCTTGTTTGTTTCACCCCTGAAACCCCTTTGGTGATCCCGTGACGGAGTCTATAGGCCAGTAGAGCATTAGAACCATCGAGTTCTCGGAAATGGGTAGCCGGTTTTAGGAAACTTGATACGGACCCTGGGGTCGATCGCTCACGTCAAGAAATTAGGTGTCAGCCGCTGTTCCGATCACGGGGAGGTACGAGAGATTATTGATTTCCCTTTTGGGGACCTATGTCGCTCGAAATGGGGAGCCCCTTATAAATTGCCTCGCTTACTGACTGGCCAAGGTGCAATTTAATATCACGCACAAGCCCCCCCTGACCTCGGATTGCCGAGCACGAAATGAGCACTTAGTCCCGAACCACCGCAAACTCAGCTATTACTGAGAACTTCGCTCTTCGAAAAAAAGAATTGACGTGCATGTCGATCCGAACCTCCATCGACAGTTCGACGCTATTCCGAAATGGAACGAAAATTGAATAAGGGAGGACTCGGTTCATGCCCCCACCACGATCGGCCTAACGATGCTGGGACCAATACGCCCCTTGCAATCTATACGGCCGTGAGCTTCAAGAATGCATAATCCTCCGGCATAATTTTGCCACGGAAGCTGTTAGTCAGGCACGCTGACCAGATTATGGACTGTCACGTCAACTAGTGTAACCAGCTTGAGCTAAGCGACTCGGCAATCTTCGAATATTGAGAAACAGAAAAAAAAAAAAAAAAAAAAAAAAAAAAAAAAAAAAAAAAAAAAAAAAAACAGGAAGGTCATACTTGATGCGGCTGACGCGTTCCTAGATTACAAGGTTCTCAGGAGAAAACAAAATCTCCCACACATTGCACAGGTACCCACCCTTCTACGAACTTAAACCCCTGAGGGGAATCAACATGAGAGCGATTTCAAATGCAAAAATAGTTGGCGCATTAACGCCTGACATGGACATGGACACTAGACCCGTCTTTGATACCTCATGCTGGTTGTCCGAAGCGAAACGAAGCACAGAAAGCTTGTTCGCATTTTAGTGGTCAATCTTTCTCATTTGTGCATTTCCCATTAAGGGAAGATTTGTCAGGCGCCGACGCGGTTTTATGTTAGCTTTGTGAATCTCGGATATCGTCCCCGTTTCCTTACCATATCATAGGCCCTTGGATGATCCGCAGTTCGTAATCACCTATAAGCGTGCAGCTAGAAGACTGTATCGGATGGAACTCATAAGGCCCGAATCCCGTGATTTTAATTTGGCTCCACGTTTCCTTTGCCACAATTTCTATGAAACCCCCTCCTTGTGGTCATTAAGGGAAATACGACTGCAAGATGACGCATGAAAGCAACGTTTCATAGAAATACCCCATGTCATCAGCGGGAGATAAAAATGGATGCGGGGTAATCGAGATCTTGGCCGAAGAATGTGCTATATGTGATTACAAACAAATGTTGTCAGTATTTCATATGGGGAAGGAATTGTTCTTGGTTGTCGACTAAAGGAATGATGCAGTCATTGAAACGAAGGAGGGTCGATTTGGAGTAAAACGTTCTAGGGTGAAGCGACAAGTCGTAATAAGGCTTTTGCAGGATATTTAATCACTAGTCGATCTTAATACCAAGACACTTTCGATCAGCATTCTGAAAGCACACAATCTCTACTGAATCCACTTATATGCGCTGCATTCAATGCAACGGAGAACTCGGCCCCGGCGGGCTCTGTCGGAGCTGCTTCAAGCATTGTGGATGCGGTGTGATCATCGACAGTGACCCCGACGTATATTGCAAAACATGCTGGATCCAATGTCCCCTGCATATGGAGGTGTACTTGACCCAGAGCGGCAGGCGGCACAGGGCCCACAGGGGTCCGGACAAGCAGAAATACTGCACCCAGTGTCACGTCACGCAAGAAAGGGCTCGACATACGAGGGAAGCGATTCAGGAGGCTGGACAATCCCCGGTTAGCGCTGTGGTTGGAAGCAGGAGCGAACAGCTTACGCCATTGCCAGCGGCCACGGATCACTCAACAGTGCCTCCGACCTTTATTGTTCCGGGTGCAAATATTCGAATGGCTATCCTCACGGCCAATGAAAGCGAGAACATTTCACGATTGCTAGGAATTATAGACTACTCGTCGCGTCCTATTCCATCTGTTCGAGTTGGGATGACGAACGTCGGACCCCCCGCACCTCCGCAAAGCAGGAATACGGATCAACGCTTAGTGGGCACATATAGCTTGCCGCAATCTCCAGTGTTACATGTTCAAGGTGCCAGTGGGATGGTGAATATCAGGCTTCCCGCACCTCCACCTCCTCAAAGCAATGAGAAGGATCAACATTCCTACACAACACCCACATCAAGGTCCTCAGACCACTCATTGGGTTCAGGCCTTCACGTTAAACAAAACGTGACGCAGGATGTGGCTCTGGTAACCAACAGAATAGATCAAGACAGCGTGATGGTTCCTCATACTCGCAGGCTTTCTGCACCCATCGAGGCTGGCCAACATTTACACCGACCAACCGCAAACCGCTCATCTGTTCAGGACAACTTGATGGAAACAAGAACACTCCCAATCTTCGGAAGCCATGAGATGGTTGTCAGGCCACGCGTATTGGGGCTCCCAAGCCACTCTTCACATCCAAGCTTACGTGTTCAAATAGACTACGAGGTGACACGGGCTCCTTCACGTCTTGAAAGCAATGAGACGGGCCAATACTCAAGCATACCAGGAGCCCCAAGCTACTCACCTAATTCAAATTTTCATCCTCTGGACAGCGTGATGGAGGCAAGGGCTCGTTTGCTTCTCGAAAACAGCGATAGACATAGCGAGAGGCATGGCTGCTTACGCAACCCAAGTACCGCGAGCCAATCATCGCAATTAAACATCCATGCTCGGAACAATGCAATAACTGAAAGAACTATAATCCCCAAAAGCAACCAAACGAACGAGCGCCTGTACATCCAACAGCACACATGGCCCTCGCCAGGTCCAGTTTTTCGCACCCAGGATAGAGTAACGGAGGCGAAGGCTCACGTACCTATCGGAAGCAGCCAAAGCCAGAGCCAAATGAATGACCACACACCCGGGTCAGGGGCCGCGAGACTCTTGCCATACCCGCATATTCAGGATAATGAGATGGAGGTAAGTACTCCCTCACTCCCGGAATCAACAAGAGGAGCAGCGCGTGTGATAATCGTTTACACGTTTAAGTGGTAACGAATATTAATTCATTGTCAATATCCCAGGCTCGGCGCATGTCAAGAGCGCACGCAGTATTGGATAATAGTGACTTCGAACGTCAGACGTCGATTGAAAGAGCGCGTTCGAGGAGTGACGCGAGGGAAACCCATTCAGACGTTGCTAGGGCTGCGAGTCTCTCATCGTCTTTGATGGCGGCAAGGGCTCGTTCACTCCTCGAAAGCAACGAGAGAAACGGCCAGAGGCAACACCACCTACATGTGTCAAGGCCCATGGACATCTCGGCGCTTGTTATTCCTAATGTTGAACGTGAAATGACGGAGAGGAATGATAAGAGTCATAGCGAGAGCGAGAGCGACAGCGACGACGACAGCGTTGGCGTTTTTGCTGACGAAATTGATAATGCTACAAGCGGAAGCGGTTCAGGGTCGCGGGTTTCCAGTAGCCTTTGATTTGCTATGATATCTCACGAGTGAAGATTGTTGTTTGATTTTGATGGATTGTGCCATTCTTATCTTTTTCAAGGTTACTGCAGGACGCTCCTGATCATCTTCAAAGATATCCGTGTCCATTCGAGCTTGCAGTGATTTGGAATGTTATATCGTACTAAATAGGGCCGAAAATGATCGAATGTGAGAGGACAATGTGATGCCAATTGTCTATTGCAAAACCGATTTTTTTTTTTTTTTTTTTTTTTTTTTTTTTTTTTTTTTTTTTAAATCCGCTCTACATGTGCGCAACCGATGAGATGAGCGTTTGGGCGGGCAATGGATTATCTACGACACATAACATACCGCACATGTTAACAAGCAAGCTGCCAGGCGAGGAAATTATGTGAGGGAAGGACGAACATGGAGAGAAGGAAACATAAATATAAAGTAATTTGTGTATGCGATGTAAAGGCTTGATTGACGGCTGGCGGTCTTGAAAAGAACCATGCGGCGGATGTTCATAATGCTGATACCGATGGTGCGAACTTTGAATGACATGGGTACCCTTTTTGACTAGCCTTTTATGGCGGAAAGCCTGGGACATTGGTACGTCGGCACTGTAGATGTATATTTATATACGACAGTCCAGAAAAATGATATGAGTTTCCGTAACTCGGAACTTCCGATACACGTGACCCATATCCTCCAGAGTTTAGAGAAATGTAAAAAATTAAGGATGCAGTTCAAAATTCCATTAACATATTAATATTAGGTATGATTTAAATGTAAATATCATAATAACTTTAAAAAAAATTACATTGTTTAATAAGCTCTATAGATGCTTGATGCCCAGTGCTGGAAAATTATGTGAGATATACTTGAGAGGGAAAGAGAGAGAATATTACAAGTTAGCACTATGATGGATGGTGTAGCCATGATCACATGTACGTATCATCCACAAATTATTGAGTTGCAAATAGAAATTACAATACTCAGCAGTTTGAATTTATAATTTTGAACAATATTCCAAAGCAAAAGGTCTGAAAAAAGATAGAGAAGAGAGTAGAAAAGTATTGTAATATAGCAGATGCTTAATTTTGGAAGTGTAGTAGATTTCTTTATCTTGAATACTTGATCTTATTTAACTTCTCAGAGTCCTCAGGGATGTAGGGTGGGTGAGTTTGAAGTATATCTATCTGCAGACTTACTAGTTTTCTTACTTCTTTACTTTTAAACTATTTTTGATCTAAGGTTTATTTACTCTAAATACTGGAGTTATTTATACAGGTCTGCTAGCTATAGAAGTAGCTAGTGCTCTCAAATAAATAAAATCAATTTAAATTAAATTGAATTGAGAATTTTGAATTTAAATTAAATTTAAATTAAATTAAATTTAAATCAAATTGAGATCTGATTTGATTAATTTGAATTGAATTGAGATTTAATTCAAAAGTTACAATTCAAGATGATATATTAATCTTTTTTTATTATATGACATTTTTATTTATATTCATATATATATATAGTAATCTTATATATATATATGTATATAGTAATATATGTAGTTAGTATTTAGCTATATTCTTCTTAGTAATAGTAGCAGTAGTTCAGTAAGAGTTATCATATGGTCTCTTTCTTAAAGAGAGATCAGAGATCAATAGATTTAAGTATTGATAGCTTTTGGAAAAAGTAAAACAAGTTTTACTATATTGCCTACAATTGAAATAACTTGTATAAAGATAATTTCTTTACTTTAAAGTAATAGCTAAGCTGGTGGTGGCCAGGCTGATAGTAGTAGTGGCTAGGCTAATAATAATAGTAGCTAGGCTAGTAATAGTCAGACCAGTGGTGATCAGAGAAGCAGCAGTAGGAAAGGTAGTAATCAGAGGTTAAATGGCTGAGATAAATTATTTAATTATATAATCAATCTTTTTTTTATATTTCTTATAATTGTTTTCTATCTTGATGATATTATTATTTAATAAAATAACAGTCTTACTAATTATATTGTTCATATTTTTGAAATAGTCAGAAAGGAATTCAATATAAGTTTAAAGATTATCAGATGTTTTTTTTTTTTTTAAAAAAAAAAAAAAAAAAAAAAAAACAGCAGTAGCTTAAATAGCTTATTTATATATTTTATCTATTACTTAGTTTTGAATATAATTAGCTAATATATGAAATGAGCTAAGAGCTTCAAATATAGTAATAAATATAATAGTAAAAGCTTTGAATATAGTAGTAAATATAGTAATATAATAAGTTCAGATATATAACTAGATATATATTCATATTTAAATATAGTAAATAATATATTTATTTGATATTTTGAGATAAATTATATTTGATAAACTATATTTCAAGATCAATCTAAATTTTAATATCTAATTACTATATATATCTTTAAATATATATATTTATAATTTTTTTCAGAGTTTAAAGTATAATAAAACTATATACTAATAGAATTAATATATTGTAGAGAGTTAAAAATAACTTTTAGCTCTAAGTTCTGAGTTCTTAAGAAAGCACTGAGTTCTAATTACTTATTATGGCAGAGTCTAGATATTACTTTTGGGTTCTTATATTGATAAAAGAACTATACTTATATTTATAATAAAAAAGAAGTATTTATTGAAGTTCTTGAAGTTATATATTTTATATATTACTAATAAATGACATAAATCTGATAGAATGGTATAAGTCATATATTGATATATCAAGTTGCTATCCCAATACTCCTGCTCAACAAGATATATAATTCTAAAAATAAAAAAAATAAAAAAAAAAAAAAAAAAAAAAAAAAAAAAAAAAAAAAAAAAAAAAAAAAAAAAAAAAAAAAAAAATGCAAACTAGAGTAAAAAGTAATATAATACATACAAAAACTAGAACTATATATAACTCAGAATTACTATTATAAAATCCTATATTTAAGAAATTTTCACAGGTTAAAAAGTATTCTGAAATATATCTAAAATACTTACAAAATTTACTTATATAAGGAATATACTAAGAATACAAAAAAAATATATATATAATACAAATATAGTAAGAGAGGTTTTTTAGGGCCTAAAATGTATCCTGTAATTAACTGCTAAACTGATATATTACTTATAAGATCTATTTCTTTAATATATTGCTCAAACTTTAGCTTTGAAAGAGCTTTTATAAGTAAATCCATGATCATATATTCTATTGAGATATATTTCAAATATATACTCCCATACTCTATATATTTACAAATGAAATGATACTATATATTGATATATTTTATTCTACTATAATATATCAGATTCTTAGCAAATACTATTATTATTAATTATCTTGCTTGATTAGTATAAAGTTCTTCTGAGTGAAGTTGAGCTCTTTTAATAGTTTATAGAGTTATATGGTTTTTTTTGTTATCATTGACAATGCCTGATATCCTACCTATTGTAACGAACCAGGATATACTACCCGAATTATACCTTAGCCAGATGACATGAATACCCAGCCTAGTAACTTGCAACCATTGCTGTGGTAACTGTATAAATAGCCAGACTACCAGATAAGGTATATCTGTGCAGGACCTGCACACCTGTGCCGGACCTGCACACTTGTGCTGGACCTGCACACTTGTGCTAGACCTGC
>RBNI01001386.1:0-22692 GCA_003990745.1 Jimgerdemannia flammicorona | reverse complement strand
CAGACCTCTCTAGTCTACTGGCCAGGTCAACACCCTCTAACCAATCTGACTCTATTGCTCTATCTATATCCAGGTTCTGGCTATTTTCAACAATCTTCTGACCACTTATACCAGAAAGTTCAAGTGGTACTCCAGATACCACAGCTTAGGCAATCAGTATACATTCTGACTATATAGTATAAAGAGATTGATAGAAACAATATTATATATATATCAAACAAAAGCATTAGTTATATTATAAATATATCTTCTTTTTTAATTTCTTATCTGTAATAATTACAAATAATATCATCTCCAGTCTTAGCATAATGTTGTCAGATTTCAGAATGAGGATTATATAGAAAGTGTAGAACTATCAAGAATATTTAACTTGAAGTATTATTAGTATAATGAACCATTGAAAACTGATTTGTCAATATATATATTTGTGTATTTGTATATATATTTATGTATTTATATACATATATATTTTTGTATACATATATGTATTTGCATATATATACTATTGGAGAAAACTTTTACCTAAAAGAATAACTTCTCAAGATCCTGTACCAAAATGACAGAGTACTCACTACAGATTTCAGAGATATCCATAACCAAGAACTCAAATATTACTATGAAGTTGACACTAGTAATATCAAGCCCATCTACCAGAAAGCCAGACCTATACTATCTGCCTATAGAGAATGGCTGTGAGCAGAACTCAAGAAAATAAAAGAAGCCAGTATCATCAAGCAAACTATTAGCCCCTGGACTTTACCTATTGTTCTCACTCCAAAGAAAGAAAGTAAGTCTGGAGAGTTTGCTCTAAGACTCTGTATCAATTATAGAAAGCTCAATGTAATCACCAAGAAGGATAGGCAGTTCTTGCCAAATATTCAAGAAATTCTTATTATTCTTAGAAGTGAAGCCAAATACTACACTATCTTGAATCTGTTCTCAGGCTTCCATCAGATTGATCTCACTTAAGATACTAGTGAGAAATCAGCCTTCATCACACCTGATGCCACCTACATCTACCTACAAATGCCATTTGGAATATATAATGCCCCAGTAAGTTTTCAGCAAATAATGAACAGAGTCTTCAGCAATAAAATTGAAAAATAGCTCTTTGTTTATATTGATGATGTGATCATCTTCAGTAATACTACATAGGAATATATCAACTATATACAGCTAGCTCTCAAGAAGCTCAAGGAGTATAGCCTCTATATCAAGCCCAAGAAGTGCAAGTTTGTAGCTTAAGAAATCACCTACCTAGGACACATTATCAACCAGACTGGAATTCATATAGACCCTATGAAGATTGAGACTATTGTAGCCTACCCAAGACCCAGAATAACTACAGAAGTCCATGTCTTCCTTGGACTGGCCTCCTACTACAGAAGATTCATCAAAGAATACTCTAACATTACAGTACCTATCTATGAGCTACTGAAGAAGAAGATTAAATTTAAATAGACCAAGGAACATCAAGAAGTCTTTAATGAACTCAAGACTAGATTGACTCAAGCACCTATCCTCAGAAGACCAGATTGGAATCTAAAGTTCATTCTGTAGACAGATGTAAGTACTATAGAACTTAGAGCAGTGTTAGTTTAGAAGAAAGATGGACATGAATATGTCATCTCCTATACAAGCTGAGGTACCCATAGAGCAGAACAGAACTATGAGTTATATAAGCTTAAATACTTAGCAGTAGTCTGGGCAGTAGATAAGTTCCACTACTACCTAGCTAGAAAATACTTCACTATTTAAACAGATCATTCTGCTCTCACCTAGTTATTCCACACTATAAACCCCAAAAGAATATATACCAGATAGATCTACAGACTGCAAGAGTATGACTATACTGTCAAATACTACTCAGGAAGAACCAATGCCAATACTGATATACTTTTAAAGATACTCTGAAATACTTCTATCAAGACTATTCAACATGAATAAAGAGCTATACTATGGACTAATCAGCTATCTTGGGTAGCAGAAGATGCCCAACTACCTCAAACCCTGAACTATCACTATCATCAACCAGACATGGAAACAATTTAAACTAGACAACACCATATTCAGAAAAGGAGAAAAGCTCATTATATCTAAATATAAGAAGTATTAAATAATAAAGAAAGTATATAAACAAGAACATCTAGGAGAAATTAATACATATGATAAGATAAGAAGAACTATATAGTGGCCTAAGATAGAAGAAGACCTGTGCAAATTTGTCAAAGAGTATGACAAGTACCAAAAACAGAAATAAGATCAGTAAGACCAGATACCTGGGTCATCAAGAATCAAACCTATTCTCTTCTACTATATCACAATGGACATTATTGGACTACTACCAGTAACTTTATTAGGAAACTGCTATATCATAGTTATTATTGATCTCTTTACCAAATGGATAGAAGCAGGAGTATTACAAGAAGCCAATTCTCTCTCTATTTGTAAGCGCACAATCTCCAAGCCACAGAAATCACATGTCACCCTCTTAACAAGCCACCGAAATCACACGCGACCTCCGAACAAATCTGGAAATCAGCTGTATAATCACGAAGCTGAGTCAAACAGAAGTCATAGTGCACAAAGCTGAGTCAATACGAAGTCATGGAACACAAGGTTCATACAAACGGAATATTATCAATCAAGAACAAATACATATATACTGAGCTCCAAGATGCGTCGAAACAGAGAACCAAAACAAACAACAACCACAACTTTCAAATACACAAACATGACCACCAAGATCTACAACCGCATCCATGCTGACATTTGGAATGCCATTGTCAACCAAGCCACACCCCCTCTGCCCCTTATGAATATCCATAGTCTCGCACCCCTCTACTTCGTGGAAGCCCGATGGAATGCCCTGAACATACTTAATGAGGCCCACCGGATCGGACAAATCTCAAGCTACTACCAGATCAGCTGCCTCCTGGAAGACATGGTCAAACACCACCATGATACAGACATTACTCAGATGTCTCAACACCAGAAGCTCATCACCCGCAAACACCGAGAACTCTTCTATAAGTACAGTACCTTTATTCCCCACCTCCGAGTTACTACCAGCGAAATGGTTGCTACCCTGTCCTATGGCCAAATTGACGACATGATACAAGAACTCAATCACAAGTATCTTGAGTATGTTGAAACCACAGACAGAACCTTCCCGCACCTCGATGACTACATCCTGCAAATGCCCCAAGTTGGGTATGCCATGAAGGACATCTACGATATAATCAACTTTGACAGAGACGAAGCAGAAGACAATGATCCTTCCGATGCTGACATGACCTCAAGTCAAGAATCTCTTCCAACTCTGATCACACCACCAACTCTGCTGATGAACTTACAACAGTTCATAACCACATATGAGACTTATTGAGACAATGACCACTGGCATGAATACTAACCTGCATTCACTCCCGATTACTTTAACTACAATGAAGAGACCAGAGAACACAACCTGTACCTTTAGACAACCCTCGAGATTGAACCAACCACTCCACCACCTGAGTACGAGCGACATGAAACACAACTGCCAGCATACTACAACCCCATGACTCATAGTGCTGTAACCTACAGAAGGTATGCAGACAGCGAATCCGATGAAAACGAAGATGATGCACCACTTCTTTGCCCTCCAACACCTTATCCAGCATATGAGACAGATGATGCAATCCTGTGGGATGGAGATGAAGTTCCAATGTATTATTACCTCAGCGAATAAGGAGAAGTAATCTGCAAACCACTCTTCCTAGACGACTACTTCTTCAGAGATGATGCAATTGATGGTGATGTCATTGAAGACTACCCAGACAGAGCCTAAACCTATAAATAGATTAGCAGTCATAGTATAGTTAGATTAGCTTTGTACGATGTGACTGTGAACTGACTCAGCAGTCAGACGATCTCTTGACATATCAGATTACACTTGTACTATGTGACTGCATTCTGACTCAGCAAAGCACTTAGTGCTATATCCATATTTAGCATAGTCCAGATAGCCCCTCACTAGTATAAATACCCCCTCCCCCAGACCTCAGAATCTCAGACTTGAATAGACCTGAACAATCCGAACACAACTCCTGAGCACTTCCCCACAAATATCCCTTCAATATAAATACTCCTAGTATAGCAATATCATGAATAGTGAATAAACCTATTTAATAACCCACAAACCACTCTTAAGTAAATCTGCTCCCCATTAGGTCCTACTCCTAACCCTATCACGAAATTTCCTAATTGGATATTGTCTGCAGTGATACACCAATTCAACTAAGCTGGTCTTAGTTTCTTGAACTTCCTGAAATATGGAAAATCCTGAACATCCAGAACTAGTCCAAAAAAGGACTTTGGTTGAGACGTCAACCTGATCTTGAAATCAATAAGTGTAGAGGATGTACTCCATATGAAATTGATCTTGACCATAAGAAAACAGTCTTCTAGAATATCCAGAACTTCCAGAAAACCCTTCTAGAACTATGTAATGGTTATCCTAAAAAGCAACCCTCTTACAACTTGGTAGCAGCAGTTTACAATCCAATTCCACTTCAAGATGCTTCCTCACCCTGCTACAAACCCTTCTGCGAATTCCTACAAGTTGGTATAAAGCCCAACCTCTGACCTGGAATTTATCGTGAACCATCTGACAATCTGGAGAGAATTGAACCTGACGTATAAGGACAATTTGACCTCCACACCTGCAACAAGTGGGACAAACTCCATTCAAAGAAAGAAGTACTCCAATTAAATCAGCAAATAGGCGAACACCTATTCACCGAACTCCTTGCACTACACCCAGCAAGTCAAGATGAAGAAGGTCTTATAGAAGTCTTCTTTACTCTTCTCAACAAGAGTTTTGTCAGCTCCACAAATCCGAGCGACCTAGGACAACCAGCAGCAGTCTTTCTAGCCTTAGTACCTCATGAAGCCCAAGCCTCTGTAGCCAAGTGGCTCAACTCTACTGACTTTCACCGAACCAGAACCAAGACCACATTATACTACCGATTCCAGAACAGCAAGGCCCACCATATTCTTAAGGAAGAAGCAAGAGAAACTCTTCATCAACTACCTGATCCTGAACCTGAAGCAGGCCCTGCTATAGCCCTACCTGGATCCGAAACCAATACCGAACCAGAACTTGACTTTGAATTAAGTCCATCTGAAATCAGATATACAACTGATTCTGTCTACTTTGACGCTGAGCAAACCCAAGTACACAGGGACCAAACCCAAGAGAAGGAGGAGTATCTCAGTGAATTCGATCCTGGATATACTACCGAAGGAGACATACCTCCATTAGGACAGAATACACCTACACAGCAACAGACAGCCATTTATCAAGCCCTTACTCCAGACCCACAACTATTACTTCAGCAACTTACACAGACTCAAAGAACCCCATCACACTCTGCACTAGTACCTCAAGTAGTACCAGTAACACCACTACCAGTAGTTCAACCACCTTCAGTAAACAATATGGCAAACCAACAGATTATAGACCTCACAGCCCAGATAGCCATAATGGCAGCAACCATTACTGCCTTAGCTGAACAGACCCGACCTACAAAAAATCTGAGTCTACCTACCTTCAATGGTACTGTACAAGAAGTCCAAAGCTTCATTAGTGTAGTTGACACCAACTTCAAAGCCAATCAATGGACCAATGAATGAGTCGCTGATCGTGTTCTGACAAACAATCAAGACCACACTTTGGAACAACTCTTTGCTACTACTACAGCCTATGTCCACCGAGTTGTTACATTCTTCCGAGGACCTGCCGAAGAATGGTGGCGAACCCTTCCCAAAAAACCCCTCACATGGGACACCCGACCTGCAGTAGTTGCTCAGAATGCAGCAAATAATACCCCAGGATATGGAGACCATCCTGCAGCCCCTGGACTTAAACAACTCATGATTGCTCAATATCGCAGCGAAACCATGATTGCTGAATCCCGAGTAAAACTCCACAACCTCAAATTTGATGTACATGGCAAGGAGGAATTCGAAACCTTCTGTACAAAACTCAAGTCACTCCTGAACACTATTGGCCTAGGATATATTGCCAATGATGAAGCATGAAACGGTACAAGAGCAGACCATTTATTCGATGTCCTGCCTGAATGGCTTACTAGAAAAATCCAAGAACAAGGACACCCAGTGGGTTGTGACCACCAACAATGGTGCCTGGCAAGAATCAAGACTATGGTCAAGCAGATCCTAACAGCTGGACCCATTCTGCCTCGAAGACAATTCAACAACAAGGAAAAGACTTGGACCAAGAAAGAAGAACCCAAGCAAGAAGCATCCCGAGCTCCCTCAACATCCACTTCATGGACACCCAGAAATTATGAACCTGCCCAGCCGAGTACCTTCAAGAAACTCACTGAAGGCAAAAGGAATGAACTTAGAAGAAGTGGAGCATGCTTCTATTGCCGAAAGACAGGACACATGGCCAGTGCCTGCTCTAACCGAAAACCCCGAACAGCAACATGAGCAACTGTTACCACTCTGTACCACCTCAACAATCTGACCGCCAGAATACTAGATTTTGTCAAGTTGAGACAAACTGCTAAGGCCCCAACCAAAGGAAGTCAAAAAGTAGCTGGATATGACCTGTATGCAGCCAAAGAAGCTACAGTCTCCAACTGAGAAGTCAAATAAGTCTACACAGGAATCAGTATCCAAATCCCTGAAAGACATGTCGGAAGAATATGCTGTCGCAGCAGCCTAGCATTGAAAGGACTCTCAGTAGAAGGAGGAGTCATTGATGAAGACTACACAGGCAAAATTATTATCCTCATCCGAAACCACAGTTGGACACCCTTCAAGATTCCCATTGGATTCTGTATTGCCCAGATCCTATTCGAAAAAATCAAGTCAAACCTGACAGTCAAGGAAGTCCCTGAACTACTGCCCACCATCCGAGGATCCAAAGGATTCGGTTCATCAAACAAGGCCTCAGTCCAACCTACCGTGAACAAAGAAGAACAATTCTACAAGAAAATAGAAGATGGATATATACCAAGTGGCCGATGTCCTCATGGCATTGGAATGTACTCTTCCCGAATGATTGATGATTGCTTCTCTTGTGTCAATGAACTGGCTCAAAGAAGAACCAACAGAAGGAAAGCTCCTACAACTGAAATCACCACCATTGGATCAGACAAACTACTTACACTTAAAGCTTTTATCAACTGAGTACCTGTCAAGATCATGATAGACAGTGGTGCCTCAGGCAACTTCATCAATGAAGAAACAGCCAACAGACTCAAGATCTTCATCTCTCCGGTACAACAAACTCAAGCAGTTGCCACAGCTGATGGAACCTCACATGTCATTAGCAAGGAAGTCTGCAATCTACCATTGTGAATCGGTGACTATCGAGTATATATTACCCTTCAAATTGTACCACTTCCTGACAATGAAATCATCCTTGGAACTCCATGGTTGAAACAAGAGAACCCCATGATTGATTGGATAAACCATTCTCTGACCATCAAGAAAGAACGCCACAACTTCAAACTGCAAGGCGAAAAGGACACACTCAACTCTAGTGACCCTGGACCAAAGATCACCTACATCAACAAGCTACAACTCAAGAAATTGGCCAAGAAATGCCCTCTCTTTGCTATCTCCATCCGTCCATCCAAAGGAGAACCTGAGAACTCTGAAGAAGACTTTTCCAAAGTTGACAGCCGTGTCAGACCACTACTCCAGAAATTCCGAGACATATTTCCAAGGAAACTCCCAAAAGGCCTACCTTCCAAACAAGCAGTGGACCATGCCATCAAGACTATTCCAGATGCTAAGCCAGCCTTCAAGTCAATCTACCACATGTCTCTGAGAGAAATTGATGCACTCAAGAAAGAAATTGATGAACTCCTGGAACAAGGATTCATCAGACCCAGTGTATTACCCTATGGTGCACCAGTTCTCTTTATTGTCAAGAAAGGAGGAGACCTGTGAATGTGCATTGATTACCGTGACCTCAATGAACAGACCATCAAGAACTGTTGCCCACTACCCAGAATCGACGAAATATTCGATAGGCTTACCAACCCTCAATTCATGAGCTCCTTTGACCTGCGAAATGGTTACTGGTAAATTGCCATGAAAGAAGAAGACATCTACAAGACAGCCTTCCGAACTTGCTATAGACATTTCGAATTCCTGGTTATGCTCTTTGGCTTAACTAATGCTCCTGCAATCTTCCAGACACTGATGAATACCATCCTGCACCCATACCTAGACAAATTCATTGTTGTCTACATTGACGACATCCTAGTCTTCAGCAAAACCCTGGAGGAACATCTCGAACACCTTGAGCTAGTACTACTGAAACTCCGAGAGAACAGACTCTTTGCAAAACTCAGCAAGTGCAAATTTCTCCTGAAAGAAATCCAATTCCTTGGATACATTGTCACACCAAATGGAATCAAAGTGGACCCTAGCAAAATCTCCACAATCAAAGATTGGCCCAGACCCAAGAAGCTGAAAGACCTCTAATCATTCCTGGGACTAGCAAACTATTACAGATGATTTGTTGCCAACTTCACCAAAATCGCCACTGCCCTTACCCAAATGACCAAGCACAGCAAGAAAGAAGAATAACTCTGGACCATGAAACAAGAGAAAGACTTCAACAATCTTGCAAATTGGGGACCCGAACAAGATACAGCCTTTCAAGCATTGAAAGATACCTTAATAACCACTCCAGTACTTCAAGTGGCAAATCCTGCCCTACTATATGAAGTTACCACTGATGCCTCTGACCTAGCTCTTGGAGCAGTACTTATGCAAGAAGGACACCCTGTGGCCTATCACTCCCACAAGTTCAATGATGCCGAAATCAACTATGCAACTCACAAAAAGGAAATGTTAGCCATCATAGACACTCTGATCAAATGGCGACCATACCTAGAAGGAGCACACTTCACTGTATTGACTGACCACAAGTCACTAGTTAACATCAAGATCCAGGCTACCCTTTCTCGAAAGCAAGCTAGATGGATGAAAGTTCTCACCAACTTTGACTATGAAATCCAGTACCACCCTGGCAAGGAAAACATTGTTGCCGATGTAATCTCCAGACCACCCATTGAAGAAGTTATCCAAACTCTCACCCTGGTTACAAACTCCATCATGGAACAAATTATCACAGCATGTGCTGATGATAAAGAAGCTCAAGTACTCTGAGAAATTCTGAACAGTGATGATGCTGACAAGCATATCCAGTACAATCAATACCAACTCAAGGACAATACTATCTACTACAAGGACAGATTGTATGTTCCGAACAACCGAGACCTCTGAAGGACAATCCTATTCAAATGTCATGATGCCCCTACAGCTGGACATTTAGGATTTGATAAATGCTATGAAGTTATCTCCCGAAACTTCTATTGGCCCCGAATGGCAGATCAACTCAAGACCTACATCACTTCCTGTGATGCCTGCCAATGGAACAAGTCCTCAACACTAGTAAAACCTGGCCTACTCCACCCGATCCCAGTACCATCTGCTAATTGGGAACAAATCTCTATGGACTTCATTGTACAACTACCCCAAACCAAGAACGGGAAAGATGCAATTGTTGTCTTTGTGAACTATCTCAGCAAACAAGCTCACTTTATACTAACCACCACCACTGCAACAGCACCAGACATAGCTACACTCTTGTTTGACAACATCTTCTGCTATCATGGTCTTCCTAAGATCATTGTTAGTGACCGAGACCCGAAATTTACCAGCCATTTTTGGAAAGCCCTCCATGCACACCTTGGAACAAAACTTGCATTATCTACAGCCTTTTACCCTGAAACCGATGATCAAACTGAAAGAATGAACCGAACTCTGGAACAAATGCTAAGAAACTATGTTTCCTACAGACAAGATGATTGGCATGAACACCTCACTGTAGTCGAGTTTGCCTATAACAACAGCAAGCAAGCCTCTCTTGGAATGACCCCATTCTTCGCCAATACTGGACAAAACCCAAACACTTCTCTGACACTCATCCGAACTACTGAAGAACCCTCTACAGTCAAAGCTGTTGAAGAATTCTTACTCCGAATACATAATCTAAGCCAGATCATAATTGAGAATTTATCGCGAGCTCAAGAACAACAGTCACAGTATGTTAACCAACATCGCCGAGAAGAAACCTTCGATATTGGAGAAAAAGTTCTATTAGACATCCGAGGATACCAAGTTGACAACCTCAAGCACAGACCATCTACAAAACTGAACAGCAAGTTCATTAGACCATTTGAAGTCATCTCACAAGTCTCTCCGACCTCCTACAAATTGGTGCTACCAGATACCATTAAGATTCACCCAGTCTTCAATGTCCAATATCTCAAGTGATATAATGACAATGATGATGAACTATTCCCGAACCAAACTACAAAACCACCTGCACCTATCATTATTAATGACCAAGAAGAATATGAAGTTGAACAAATCCTCAACAAACATGGCCACAAGAACCACCCCGAGTACCTCATCAAATGGAAAGGTTATCTGATCCATGATGCAACATGAGAACCCAAGACCAATCTCCAGAATGCTACCGACTTAGTTCAAGAATATGATTCCTTGAACAACTGAACACTGAATAGTCCTACACCTATCAGTACATAATATATATTACCCTCCCGAACACTATAATTATCATTAACCTAATCAAGAACTCAGCAAGACAGAACAAAAGAATACCAACCCTCTGGAAAAATAGCAAAACTGAAAGCAAGCCTATTCTTTCCATACCACTAGTGGGAAATGAGGCGTAGACATTTAAGAAGATTCCTTAGAAGAAATTCTCCAGCAGTAAATGACATCAGAATCACTTCTGGCACATGGTATTGAATACACGACCCTTTAACGTATGAATCCAACATGTTAGGCAACTGTACTACAAGTATGTCACTTTCTGAAAAAATGGACTTTACCGGACTTTTGATCTCCTAAATAGTATAACAACACTAGAACATAATTAGAAGGCCCCGACGAGGACGTCGAAAGCTAAGAAGGGGAGAGTTGTAAGCGCACAACCTCCAAGCCACAGAAATCACACATCACCCTCTTAACAAGCCACCGAAATCATACGTGACCTCCAAACAAATCTGGAAATCAGCTGCATGATCATGAAGCTGAGTCAAACAGAAGTCACAGCGCACAAAGCTGAGTCAATATGAAGTCACAGAACACAAGGTTCGCATAAACAGAATCTTACCAATCAAGAACAAATGCATATATACTGAGCTCCAAGATGCGTCGAAACAGAGAACCAAAACAAACAACAACTATAACTTTCAAACACACAAACATGACCACCGAGATCTACAACTGTATCCACACTGACATTTGGAATGCCATTGTCAACCGAGCCACCCCCCTCTGCCCCTCATGAATATCCATAGCCTCGCACCCCTCTACTTCGTGGAAGCCCGATGGAATGCTCTGAACATGCTTAATGAGACCTACCGGATCGGACAAATCTCAAGCTACTGCCAGATCGGCCACCTCCTGGAAGACATGGTCGAACACCACCATGATACAGACATTACTCAGATGTCTCAACACCAGAAGCTCATTGCCCACAAACATCGAGAACTCTTCTATAAGTATAGTACCTTTATTCCCCGCCTCCGAGTTACTACCAGCGAAATGGTTACTACCCTGTCCTATAGCCAAATTGACGACATGATACAAGAACTCAATCACAAGTATCTTGAGTATATTGAAACTACAGACAGAACCTTCCTGCACCCTGATGACTATATCCTGCAAATGCCCCAAGTTGGGTACGCCATAAAGGATATCTACGATATAATCAACTTCAACAGAGACGAAGCAGAAGACAATGATCCTTCCGATGCCGACATGACCTCAAGTCAAGGATCTCTTCCAACTCTGATCACACCACCAACTCTGCCGATGAACTTACAACAGTTCATAACCACATACGAGACTTATTGGGACAATGACCACTGGCACAAATACCAACCTGCATTTACTCCTGATTACTTCAACTACAATGAAGAGACTGGAGAACACAACCTGTACCTTCAGACAACCCTCGAGATTGAACCAACCACTCCACCACCCGAGTATGAGTGACATGAAACACAACCGCCAGCATACTACAACCCCATGACTCATAGTGCTGTAACCTACAGAAGGTACGCAGATAGCGAATCCAATGAAAATGAAGACGATGCACCACTTCTTCACCCTCCAACACCTTATCCAGCATATGAGACAGATGATGCAATCCTGTGGGATGGAGATGAAGTTCCAATGTATTATTACCTCAGCGAACAAAGAGAAGTAATCCGCGAACTACTTTTCCTAGACGACTACTTCTTCAGAGATGATGCAATTGATGGTGATGTCATCGAAGACTACCCAGACAGCACCTAAACCTATAAATAGATTAGCAGTCATAGTATAGTTAGATTAGCTTTGTATGATGTGACTGTGAACTGACTCAGCAGTCAGATGATCTCTTGACATGTCAGATTACACTTATACTATGTGACTGCATTCCGACTCAGCAAAGCACTTAGTGCTACATCCATATTTAGCATAGTCCAGATAGCCCCTCACTAGTATAAATACCCCCTCCCCCAGACCTCAGAATCTCAGACTTGAACAGACCTGAACAATCCAAACACAACTCCTGAGCACTTCCCCACAAATATCCCTTCAACACAAATACTCCTAGTATAGCAATATCATGAATAGTGAATAAATCTATTTAATAACCCACAAACCACTCTTAAGTAAATCCGCTCCCCATTAGGTCCTACTCCTAACCCCATCACGAAATTTCCTAATTGAGTATTGTCTGCAGTGATACACCAATTCAACTAAGCTGGTCTTAGTTTCTTGAACTTCCTGAAATACGGAAAATCCTGAACATCCAGAACTAGTCCGAAAAAGGACTTTGGTTGAGACGTCAACCTGATCTTGAAATCAATAAGTGTAGAGGACGTACTCCATATGAAATTGATCTTGACCATAAGAAAATAGTCTTCCAGAATATCCAGAACTTCCAGAAAACCCTTTTAGAACTATATAACAGTTACCCTAAAAAGCAACCCTCTTACACTATTGCTGACTTCCTGTATTGAGAAATTATCTGCTACTACAAGACACTAAGGAAAATTACCACAGACTATAGTACAGAATTTGTCAATAGATTCTATGAGATAATATATCAGAAATACAAGATTCAGTATATCAAGACTACTGTGTATCACCCTCAAGAAAATAGATAGACAGAAAGAACCAACAAGACTCTCAAGAACATCCTGGACAAGATCTCAGATATATGAGAATTGGGAAACTATCTCCCAACTACTCTCTCTATCTTACAAGATATACAGTTATAGAGTACACACTTTACCCCAAGAGAACTACTCTTTGGAGAAGAAAATTCTAATAGAACCTCAGCTATAAATCTAGACCTAACTTGGCAACAGATTGACTCAGAAATCTGGAGACTATACCAGATCAAGAAGAAGGCAGAAGATTACATTATAAAGTCATAAGTGCTAACAAGAAAGAATGCAGAAAAGAATCACAAGACCCTAAAACTCATTCAATCAGAGAAAAGATTCTACTGTATCAAAATATGGTAGAAGCTTTATGATCATGAAAACTGAAACCCAAATAAGAAGGACCCTTCTATATGCAAGATATTCAGATAACTACCTTCTGACTTAGAAAACTCTCAGGGACTATACTGCCTACCATAGTATACAGAAACAGACTCAAGAAGTACTATAAACCTATATAAGAGAAGTAAAATGTGATGACTGTTCATGAGGTTCTAGTCTACAAATTATAACAGTATGTCTCATGACCAGCAGGCAATCTGTCTGGACCATTCTCTAAGAGATATAGTACCAACAACTACTCATCTATAAGACTTTTGAAGCCAGAGGAGTTTGAACTATTAACTGATTGGTCAAGATCAGAATCAGGCCCTTGCTCTATATAAAGGAAATAATCCTTCACCATCATACCAAAATATATAAAAAAGATGCTAATCCATAAATACTACTTTTCAACCCCCTGCCAGAGGTTATGGAATTAGCAAATTTTTCAGACTAGATCAATGAATAAGAATGTTCAAGAAAAGATCCTTATTCAGGAGAAAGGTATAATAGTGATCTCAGAATAGTGACATTATTACAGAAGACAGTCTTTCCTTACAAGCTACCAGATCAGAGCATAAGAAGATTATATAGCATAACTCACCCAAGCTACAAGATGAGCAATGATGACCAATCATAAGTTATTATAATTATAAGATAGACATCTTAAAGAATATAAAAGAAGGACTAAGAAATCACAGCAGTAGCAACTCAAACAAGACTTACAAAATCTCAAAATATTCAAAGACTTACTATAAATAAAATATCTGCTGTCTGTCAAACCTCAAGGTCTAGGAACCATCAAGGCTTCTCAGTTCAAGAAAGAATGTTCCAAGATATCAGGAGAGCCATGAGGACCTATACTAAAAGGACTTCTAGCCTTAACTTGGGTACTAGTAATCCTTACTACTTTATCCTCTACTGCTATGAAATGGAAACAAGAATCACTATCACTACCAAATGCCTCTAGATATAGTAGGAATATAAAATAGAAAATCTCTTCTACTGGGAATTCTCTCAGGCTAGTCCTTAAGAGATATAAGATGCTATCTCTATAAATGTATATAAATTGAGAGTAGCCAAAAATATCTATCAGATCTTTAGGCATATACCTTGATCAATCTCCAACTTAGAGTATATCAGAGTCTCAGACTTTAAGGAATTATTAGTCTACTGCATAGATGTACTGGAGGTCATAGTGGCTGTAGAAGCCCAATCCACTATTACTCTCAAAAGTAATGAGGTAGAAGAGTTCTGAAATCCCATTCTCTAGGATAATCTATATCAATTCCTACAAGAATTAATCTTGGTATTCCAAGGCCCCAGTATCTAGATTAGACCTTCTCAAGATCCCACCTTTATCCCCTACTTTATAGAGAGAATCTTATAGATTAGAGAGCCTCTGATCTTCTTGCTCTCACTACTGCTGAATGTGATGATATCATCAGTGATGACATCATTAGCAATGATGTCATTCTGCTAATTGGCAATATGTATGAAATATGCAAAATGCATAAAATGTGTGAAATATGTATAATATGTAAAATAGATGAAATGTTCACTGACCTTATTTCCTTTGAAGACATTCTGTCTCTAATCTCTAGCCTTGATGATAGTGATGAAGATAAAGTCTCCAGGATCCTGAATATTCTGCTCTAAGTTCTTTATATAACTGTTGGAATTCTTCTGGTATTCTGATCTTGTATAACTCAGAAATTATTCCAGTATTCTGATCTTGTATAACCAATTGTATAGATACTCAAATTTGTACTTATAATCTGAAGTTTTCTATATTCAAGTATCTTATTTATTTAGTTATTAGAATTTATATTTAGTTTTATAACTTAACAACTATTGAATTATATTTTATATAAATACCCCTCTTATTTCTTTTAAAATAAAGTCAGTAGTCAAGTATTCAAACACTCAAACATTTGAGCACCCAACTACTCAAGAAGTATAGAAGTTCCAGTTCTCTACTCAATTCCAAGCAAGTGAATCTAGGAGACAATAGAATAGTTTAAAGATAAGAAGTTTGAGAACTATAAGATCTTAAGAAGATACTCCAATAAGAACTTATTTATAAGAAACTTATAGTTGGTCTAAGAGATATATTAGTGCCCACTATGTGATATATACTAGATAAAGTCTAATATATTTTAAACATAGACTTTGTTTAGGATATTCAGTCTAATTTTCTATAGTTATATTAGAGGCTTCTAAGAGAACTAAGTCTTCTACTTTAAAGAGAACTTCTCTTCTATATTAATTGACATATTTGACTTATTGCTTCTGAGTCTTCTATAATTCTTTTTATACTAATTATATAATATTTTCAATAGTTACTACATTATCTTCTGCTGCAAGTACTATAGATTTTTCTATAGTTGTCAGAGTTCATAGGTATTGATCAGTATTTATAAAAAAGATATTATTTGAGTAAATGACTGTTTGGCATTATTATAGACAGATTCTGATAATGAGAAGTATTGGTCCTAGTTATCTTATTTGTATCTACAGAATATTCTCAATATTTATTTATGGGTTCTATTAGTTCTTTCTATCTAATTATTAGTTTGTGGATGACATATATTTTTCTCTAGTATCACTTAGGTTATACAAACTTCTAACAATACTTTTGATACAACTTTTGGAGAAAAGGTAATAGTAATATAGAGACTAATAATTATTCTGAGGTGTATGCTGGGCAGAGAGGCTCTAGTATATTTGACTGGTATATGTGAGATACATAGGGCCATGGCTTGAAGAGGAGTCTATTAGGCTCTCTTACTGGTGGACATTGAGAGAGAAGCAGTAGTATGAGTAGATAAGAGATAGGGAAGGTGAGCTTTGCAAAAAAGATCAAGGTGGGGTATCTGTCAATAGGTCTGGAGGATTAGCTGCAGGGAGGCAAGAGCAGCTAGATCTGAGGGAGTGGCCTCTGGGAGTAGTAGTAGTAGGGCTAGAGATAGAAGGGAGACTGCTAATCTGAAAAAAAATACAGATGTGATGACTGATGGTGGAGCTAGGTAGAGAGGGAGGCATGAGACTAGAGGACCTAGCTGATAGTATAATAGACTTGGTGGCAGCACTGTTACTCAAGAAATCAGTATCCAAATTTGCCATCATATTATACTTCTGGGGCTTAGTAGTTATAGCAAAAATGGTTTTGGGGCTTCTAGCCTATGAAGTGAAAGGAGTAGTTTCAGTCAAGTTCTTGAAGAGTCTGAAAGGGGTTGAGGTGGGTTTTGAGGAGGAGGATCTAATGTTGGGGACATTGAAGAAAGGAGTTGTGATGAGGGGAGTAGTAATCCCTATAGCTCAGTACTTATACTAAGATCTCTGAATAGTGTAGCTGATGGTGGCAAATATATCTATAGTGAAGAAGGAGAAGACCAGGGGGCTGATTGTAGATGTTATCAAGGAGTATAACAATATAGTAGATGTTAGATTCTGGATCTGAGAGGGTACAGAGTTCAGGACTAAGGATATAGATATTAGGATAAGACTAGTAGATAAGGAGAATACTGGGAAAGAAAGGAATTAACTGGTAGTACTTAAGTAAAGATTAGTTGAGTACAAGGTCTCCAGAGTAAAGTAGATACCAGAGGAGGAGAAGGACTTGCTAGAGGCTTCGGAGGACCTAGCTAGAGCCATTGAGTAGAGAAGGTTGGCCTGGAAGGAGTTCAAGGCTAAGATAGTAGTAGAGATTGTGAATAGTAAGAGAGTGTAACTGTATTGGACTGCCTGGAAGACAGTACAAGAGAGGCAGCATCAGAAAGATTTGTTGATAAATCTGTGAGGAAGGGCAGAGGAGAAGAAGATCCCTGAAGTAGGTAGATCAAGGGCTAGTACTTGAGCAAAGGAGGAGAGAGTAGTATTGAAGGAGACTCTGGAGAGGGGTAGAGACTTAGAGTAAAGCATAGTGGCTGAGGATGAGATAATGGTAGAGGAGGCCCAAGTTCAGTATGGTGTACCTACAGGAGAGAGGGGTTCTAGTGAGCTATAGGATATACTGGAGAAGAACTGAGATGAGTCAGTAAGAATGAATGCAGATAGAAGCCAGGGGATTAGGGGGCAGGAAGTGGCCCAGGAAGTGGATGAGGCTATAGGAGATGAGTAATAGTTATAGAAAGCACTGATGAATATTACAGCTAATGAGCTAGAAGAGGTGGATTTTTATATGATTGATAAGAGGCTCTGGGGTAATATTCTGCAAGGAGAAGAGGTGGTACAGAAAGTCTGAAATAAGCTAATAGTAGGCCTGCTGGAGGATGAGAAGTATGAGATAGATAACAACAGAGAGGCAGTACTCCTGGTAATTGCAAATGACTGTATATCCTATCTGTAGGATTCTAGAAAAGGATTGGCAAAGTAGTAGATCATATATAAAGAGTACTAGTCTAACATAGAGGTAGTGGATGGTGTGGACTATTGGGAGATCTTGAAAGCATTGGATGCTTAGTAGAGAGAGGCAGATAAACTTGATGTTAAAAGGAATCTGGATGTTGCTAGCAATATAATGAGTATAGAATTGTAGAGTAGGAGATAGCTCTCAAAAACATTATTCAATATGAATAGTACAACTAGAATCTTCTCTTTGAATGTCAATAGGTTATAAGGAGTAGTGATATATCAGAATATTTTCTACTAGTTGAAGAGGCTGGATGCTGATATTTTCTTACTATAGGATATTTGATGTGATGGAGACTTAGATGTGCTGAACTGGACAAGAGAATAGAGAGGTGTGACTGTGTGATAGAGTCAAGTAGATATTTTGATTCAGAAGAGCAAGAGAGATATTAGAGATATTGAATATTGTGGGAGTAGAGTGGTGTGGGGAATATAGAGGAGGCCAGACTGAAACCCATTGACTATTGAGTCCTATTACTGTCCAGCAGAAAGAGGAGAGCATATGGAGTAGTTGAGAGAACTCTGAGAGATAGATGCTATAGTAGAGACAGAGATTGACTATTTAGATAGAGACTTTAATATAATATGTAATGGGTGGTTGGACAGGACTGATGGAGGAAGAGGGTTGGCTGATAGGAGTGGGAGAATGGAAGGATAGAAGGAGATTGAAAGACTGAGTTGTGGGAGGTTTGGGGGAGGTGGGGAGGGGTCTGGATATTGGCACCTAAATACCTCATTGCTGAAGAGGCCTTTCTTGTGAGATGTATGGGCAGTAGACATTAGTTCCAGAATTCTGAGCTAGAGGACAAAGGGGCTGGAGATTGGAGATTGATGGAGGTATTTAAAATTGGATGCACAATGGTTCTAGAGAGAGGTAGAGAGGGTGAGGAGAGCTCAGAGAAAGAGTCAGTCAAGGTGAGCCTCCCAGAGATTGAAGAAGTTATTGGTGATATGGGCAGATTTGCTGAATAGTAGAGAGGAGGGAAATTGGAGGGTTCAGTAGGTCCAGCTTGAGGTGGAGGAGCTGAAGGAGCTACTGAGATAGGAGGAGGACTTATAGGTGAAGAGTATAGCAGTCTGACTGTGATAGTAGAGTTTGGAGGAGGGGAAGAGACCTATGAGTTTCTGTTGAGGCTTCTTCAGACAAGGAGAGTGAGGCAATAGTGGAAAGGAGTATTGGATGAGGCAGGGGAGATAGTAGTTGGAACTCTAGTGATTCTGGGCCAGTTGAGCTCATGGTAGAGGTGATTGTGAAGTAAGGAGGAGGGTGGGGAGGATATACTGGACATTGAATAATATCTAGAGGATTGGTACCTTGATCCAGCCAGAGGCTTAGGAGGACTTGGCATTCCTATCCAAGGAGAGAAAATATGTAAGATATTGGCAATGATAAGTCTCAGAACAGCCTCTGGAAAAGATAGTTTATCTTGAGATTTTTGGAAGAAGATGGCAGATATTGAGTTGGCTTTAGAGGAGATGAAGTGGATATATGATGAAGTTATTGGCTTAGAGGCATAGATTGGGAGACAACATCTGGGGCTTGTAGCTCTGCTATACAAGAACAAGAGAAGAAGGAAGGAGTTGAAGAACTAGAGGCTAATCATATTACTAAATATAGATTATAAGCTGATTATGAAGATTTTGGTGGCTAGACTATAAGGAGTAGCTCAGATAGTATTGGGGGCAAAGCAGAGGGGCTTTTTAGGGGGCCATTTGATAAGAGACAGGACAGTATAGATACATGGCATCATTGAAGGAGTATTGACTCTAAGGGTAGATAGACAGCTTATATTTCTGGATCAGGAGAAGACATATGACAGAGTCCAGTAAGTATGGCTGAAGAGAGTACTGAAGCATATGAGAGTTCTCTCAGAGTTTTAGCAGTCCTTGATCAGTCTGTTAGAAGGGAGTTAGACAGCTATTCTGATGAATAGACACAGAGGAGTTTCATTCCCCCTGGGCAGAAGAGTGCTGCAGGGAGATTCATTATCATTGATCTTTTATACCTACTCTCTAGAGTCTCTGTTAGACAGAATTAGGTACAAGGTGAGAGGGTTGAACATTCTGAGAGTGAACTGGAATGTGGGGGCTTTTGCTGATAATATAGTAGTTGAGCTGAGCTCTGTAAAGAATGTGATAGTATTGAAGAGAGCAGTAGAATAGTATGAGGGGTGCTCAGATGCTAAGCTTAACTAACATAAGTATAAGATACTAGTATTAGGTAGAGGAATAGTAGGTGGAGATATGATTGGAACAGTTGTCTCAGCAGGAGAGATAGTTCATTATCTGGGAGTCTACCTCTTGATGTATAGCTCTTTATTATCTTGGGAATAGTGAGAGCAGTAGCTACTAGAGTGGGGGAATACTCTCCTAGAGTTGAGAGGCTGATTTATCTCTCTAATAGAGAGGGTGATAGTGTTGAATATATATTAGTTGCCTAAGTTATAGTATCTGAAATATCACTTGGACTTTCCAGTATAAGTGGTCAAGAGGTTGCTAAAGATGACCAGATCCTAGATATGGACAGGCTAGAGGAGTCAGATTGGATGAGAAATATTGACATTGCCAGTAGACTGAGATAGGGCTGAGTCTAGTGGACTTTACCAAGTATCTATACTGCTTGAAGGTATGGTGGCTGAAGTGAGCTAGTAAATTGAGGGGCTGAGAGTAGGTGTCTCTTATGCAGAAAGTGTGAGAGGTTCAGTTTTCTCCCTGTGGTATATCTGGTGACTTGCTCTCTCTAGTGATACTGAAGGGGAGCCAGAGGATGCACTTTAAGGAATTTTGGTGGGATATAGTTGATAGAGCTTGATAAATTGACCTCTGATGATAGAGTAATAAAGGAGAGAATGACTGAAAACTCTGGATATGGAGATGAGACTGCCTTCTATTGGAGAAAGCATCAGTGAATGACTTTAGTTTAGAGGATAGTATAGAGTATCTTCAGGAGCAAGAGAGAGATTTGTGGCCAGAGGCTTGGTAGAGAGTTGGAATTGGTAAAGAGTGAGACTAAAATGATATCTAGTTATAGAGCAAACAGATGGTACAGTGGATTCCCTCTAAGTTCTGAGTGGTATGGTGGAGGCTTTTATAGTACAATGTGATGTTGAACTATAGGTCAGAGTATTTGGTAGAAGGTGATATCTTGGAGTGTGAGGAGTGTCTGAATGTTGGGCAGGAGGATAGTATGATACAGATCTCTGAGTATTGGCTGGGAGAGTGTGAGGTGATGGGGGACTTTTAGAGGACAATTGAGAGTTAGTTGAAAGTATGTACACCTGGGCTAGTGGTGGAGGGGAGGTGGGGTGCTCTCCAGAGGAGATTGGTGAGAGGGGTGGGTGATGAGTGATTAACTATTAAGTGAGTTATAGCTGTTTAGATTAGACTTGTTAAATATTGGCTATATATGTTTGAGAAGGATCAATGGGTAGTACTTGGATTGTGAGTTGCAAGATAGGAATGGTTGGTGTTAGACCTTTTGAATGACTGGTGGCAGAGGTAGAGACCTGGAGGGAGATACTATAAGAGGCTTGTAGAGAAGCTCTGCAGGTAGAGTGGAGAGAGAATTGGAGTGGTAGAGGAGTTAGTGACTTTCTGAAGAGAGAGAGAGGGGGGGGGACAAGGCTCTATATAAGATTGGGTGAGGGGTACATATGTACATAGTACATATTAGTATAAAATAGACTGGTTGATAATAAAGTTAAAGTCCAAGTGACTTTAAAAAAAAAAAAAAAAAAAAAAAAAAAAACCATCAGTTTGTGAATAGTAGATAGTAGAGAATAATAACTTGGTATTTGTCATTTTAAAGAATGCTTTTCAGAAAGTACTTATAAACTTGGGGTCTCTATTTGAGACTATTACTAAGAATAGTCTATATAATTTAAAACCTATATATAAGAGGATCTGTAATAACTCTCACTTCTACCCCTCTCTTATCTTTTGGATAATTAGGGAAGTGGACTATTACTTAGGGACTTAGTACACAATGTGTACCAAGAAGCCTTCAGTTGAGGAAGCGCTCACTTGTAAGTAGTTGTAGCAGTAGTGCCTTCTGTTTCAAAGGTCTTTCTCTGGTTTGCCTTCTATTTCAAAGGTCTTGTTCTTTGCTGTGCACAGACTGAATTTGCCTTAGAATTCAGGTTCAATTGGGTTTACTTAAGTCTTTGGAGATTTATATACCAGTCTCAGTTCTGGCAGAAGTTAGCTAGGCTTCTGGAGTTTAGTCAGAAATACTAGAGTCACTTAGATGACATTACTAAGACTCAGGGGAATATGTGTGTGTAGGGGGAACTTGATTCTTGTATCAAGGACTGAACTAAAACAGCTTTATTTTAGATAGAAACTGGGGGGTATTTATACAAGTTGGTCTGTGATTTCTGACTAAGTATGAGTGACTAATTTGGTAACTATAATGAGATTTATAATCATGACCTTTGTCAGGTAGTTTTTGGTAAAAACAATTTTGTGATCAGGATCTCAATTACTAGGCAATGATCAGCTGCTGTAGCAACTGTTGCTGCAGTGTTGATTGTTGGGGATAAGCTGGATATTATTTTTCACATCATTTTCACATTGTTCGTTATTCATCATTTTTTTTTTTTTTTTT
>RBNI01001385.1:0-22696 GCA_003990745.1 Jimgerdemannia flammicorona | reverse complement strand
TATTTGCTCACAGTCACTGATAAGAATCAGAGTTTTGTACTTATTCCTAAGTTGCTCTACCTTGATGGCCTTTCTGCTCTTCTTTTTTTTTTTTTTTTTTTTTTTTTTTTTTTTTTTTTTTTATAGTTACTCAGACTTCTCTTTATTACCTCAATCTACAAATAATAATACAATTCCACCCCCTCCCCTCACCCAATACCCCTCAGATCCCCTTCTATACCCTCTATCCCTCTCCATTGAAAGATAACCCAGCCACCCACCACCCGAACCCTCCCTCCACTTTTCCAGCAATACAATTTACCAAACTCTATCAGCCCCCCCCCACCTGGTCTCTACCCTCTCCACCAGCTATTCAAAATGGCAAGTATTAACCATTCCCATCATGCCACCTTAGCCCCAATCTCAACCTGCTGGCTCTTCTCAAATATATACAACCAATGCCCAGCCAGCCCAACCCAAATTACCAGAACCCAGCCCAAGGTCAACCATTCATCCCCAACCCCACCCACTAGCCTTCAGCAGAGGTCTCCCCATCTCCCCCCTCCCCCCCCCACCAGTGCTCACAGTCTTAACTAGTGCACAATGCAGTGCCAAAACTCTCTCAGGACTTCACACTTGTCAAGCCAATGTTCAGGTGTTTGTACCACTCTCCCTCCTGACTAACATCTATACATTCCTCATACTCAAACATGCCATCCACCACCAAGTACCCCAACTGATAGTTCAGCATCACATTCTATCTTAGAAACCTCCACCATACCACCCAGAACTTGAGGGGAAGTTACTGCATCACCTGCTTACTCTAAGGCCAAAGACCATTCCAGTCTCACTCCTCACCAATCCTCATCCTCTACCACACTATGGGCCATAGGTCCCCCCCTAGACCCTGTATGCAATCCATTCCATCACCAAGCTGGAAAACCTCCACCAATATACCTCCCAGCAATAGCCTGTCCCATCTCTACATCCATGGGCCCCAGTCCTCCTCCCACTTATCACCCTGCCACCAAAGTCCAATTCTCCTTGCACCATCCACCACCCCCCACCAAAAGTCTTTATACCACATCCTCCTACTCCCATCCAGGGCCACCATTGAAAGCAGATCACCAGTCACTCCATAAGGGAAATACTGGGCTTCTTACACTCTCTGTATGAGTGGTACTCACTCCTGACCCCTCAACTCACTTGCCCTCTTCAGCCACCATACTCTCAGATAGTGAAGGCATTTGGTAAAGTCCACTAAGCCTAGCCTGCCTCTGTCAATAGACAGAGTAAGAATCTCCCATCTAATCTGACTTTGCTGCCCAGTCCATATCCATGATCTTACCATCTTCAGAAGTCACCTGACCACCCATGCTGAGAAGTTCAGATGATACCTAACATACCACAGCTTTGGCAGCTAGTACACATTTAGCACCATCACTCTTCCTGCCAAGAATATATGCTGACCACCCCACCTCAAGAGCATATTTCTCCATACTAGCAGCCACTGTTCCCACTATGCATGGGGCAGGAGAGACCCATACACTGAAAAGTAGATTCCCAAATACCAGACCAGTTCTCCTGCTGGCGCTACTGTTCCAATCACATCACCTCTAACTAATCTGCCACCTAGCACCAGAGTCTCACATTTGTCTCAGTTGAGTTTGGCACCTGAGTCCCTCTCATACTATTCTACAGACCTCCTCAAATCCTCCAATGAACCCAGTCCAACCATCATATTATCTATAAAAGCCCCCACTTTCCAGTTAATTCTCAAAATGTCCAAACCCCCAATTCGATACCTCATACTGTCCAATAGGGGCTCCAAGGAAAGGGCATATAAGATGGGTGATAAAGGATCTCCTTGTGGCACCTCATGACCTAGTGAGAAAGTTACATCTTTGTACTCATTCACCATCAATGCTGCTTGACTGTTCTCCAATAGACTGATTAATGATCTCCTAATCTCCAGGGGAACTCTCACTTGTTTCAGCACCCCCTTCAGCCAGATCCTCCTCACCCTGTCATATACCTTCTTCTGATCCAGAAATACTAATCAGCTATAAACTCCAGCCACCCAAGCTCCTTCAATCACCCCATGGACCCAAGCAGGCCTTTCTGCCCTCCTTTGAGCTGTAGCTTATGAGTCTAGTGCTCTTGGATTGGATGAGGTTCTCACTCTTCTTCAGGTTTATCTGGCTCATGTCAGATTACTTTCAGATTCTCTATTTGCAAACCCCATTTTTAACTTCTTCTAGAACTCTTTATCCTCACCAGACATTTATCTTCCAGTTTTCTATACTCTTCCTAAAGTTCATAAGCCTACTTTGGCTTGGCATCCTATTATGGCTACTTATAGTTTACCTACCACTGAGATTTTGAAGTGGTTATTCTGCTTCTTCCTCTCTTAGATAGCTTTTCCACAACACTATCTTGGGCCTGAGTACACCATTCTTCATAACACTCAGGAGCTCACTCTTCTCTATTCTACCATTGTGCCCATTCATCATTTTTCCCACTTGGTCTCTGGTGACTTCTCTTCTTTCTATACTGCTATTTGTTTTGATGAGATTGATGATTGTCTTTACTTCTTGGGTTCTATTATTTCTCTTTAGATTCTCCAGTCTTGTTGACTTCTATCATTAAGCTTATTCTTCTTGTCTGCAGCTCCAACTATTTCAAGTCAGTCCTTGGCTCCTTTCACCAGACTTCTGGTATTGCTATGAGAATGAATTGTACCCCCATCCTTACCAATCTTGTTGGTCTGGCTCATGAACTTTGTATAATATATGATCCTTCTTCACCTCTTTCCATTACATTCTGGGCTGGAAATATCTTCTTTCACCAATATATCAATGACTTTATTATTCTCGCTGTTGCTGATATTGATATCCCTAGTGTATTTCAGGGCATCTATCCTCTCTATTATTCTATTACTTGGGTGTGCAGTATGACCAGTATTTCCTTTTTGGACTATTTTATTTCTCTTTCTCCCTTCCAAACTATTGTCTATTCTCATTTTTCCCATTTCTAATAGTTTTCTGACTTCTATTCCAATCATTCTTGTCACACTCTTCTTGAATACATTTGTGGTGAGATTTGTCATCTTGTATTATACTGCTCCCATCATTCTGATTGGGTGTCTGCTGTTTGGGTTCTTAGTAACTTCATGATCCATAATCATGCCTATCCTATTTCTATCATTCATGATCTGCTTGCTTCTATTGAATAGTCTGTTATTTGCACTTCTCTCCTCTCTCCCCTTTACCTCTCTTTCCTTCCCTCTCTCCCTCCTTACCCTCTCTGTACCCCCTCTTCATTCCCACTCTCAATTCTTATTGTATCATTTAATTATACTCACTGGGTTATACAACATCCTGATACTGTCTTGTGCTCTTCTCTTTCTTGTCTCTTTCTTGACACCCTCTGATTGCTTATTCATATCTTTCTTCTATTTCTTTTTTAATCCATCACTCTCATTTTACATTTTCATCACCTTCTGGTGCCTTTGGTTCAGCTAGAGAAGATTAAAAAACATCCTTGCCCCCTCTAGGGTCTTGTGCTCCCTCTGGGGTCTCAGCCTTACTCTGCTCCCCTCTGCTGTCTTTGGTCCCTCACTTTGCTTAGACTCACTGTAGCTTACTCTGTTTCAGCCTCACCCCTCACTCATACTCATTTCTCCAGGGTCTGTAAATGTTTTTTAATCTTAATTTGGATTTGTTTTGTTTGTGTTTGTTTGTGATTTTTATTCTATAACTGGGATTGGCTCCCTCTTTATCTTCACTTATCTCTGGCAGTCATGTGGTTCCTAATTTGGTTTGCTCTAAGTTGTGGTGTATCTTCTCTTTTGAGATATTGTATTTTGTATATAAGAACTGCACTTTTGTATAACAATAAACAGCTGATACATTTTCAGTTATATTCTTTGTTTGTCCTCCTTATACATGCTCTTCTACATGTCTTCCGTTTACTTTGACACTGGCTCTGGATTTGCTCCCCTGGCTCCTACTGGGCCCTTCTCTTTTACTATCTTATAGAGCTGATACTGGTAGATGAATGACTTTTAAAATGGCCACCCAGCCAGATTGCAGCAGCAGGTTATTTGGTAGCAATGATTTTATTACAGTATGATAAATAGGTAGGTTTTTCAAAAGATATATAATATTGTGATAAATTGGTATATTTATAAATTGTTAATAATTTTGTTTATCTCTTGGATAATTTCAGACAAAAGCATACATATATTATTTTGGTTATATTGAATCTGACTTTCAATCTCTCATTTGTATATTTCACAAGCTCCTGATGATACCTGATGGATATCTGATAATTGTTAAAAAATATCATAAAAATTGGCTTTCTAGTTATATCTTTAAATACAATATTTCATATTTGACTATATATATTACTAAATGTGATCAACTGCAATATGGTTCTCATACTTCTTTACAATATTAGCCATTAAAAACTCTGTATAATTTCGAACATTACTATTGAATACATTTTGCTAATGGAAAATTCCTACTTTGTAGTATTACTTATAGTGATATAAATATAATATTTTGCTATAGAGAGCCTGTATTTGGCCAATAATATGTTTCAATTCTGCAGTACTGTAACATCTGTCAATATATATTATTAGATAACAATAGTATTATGCTATTAGCTATTGATGAAATGATATATTCTAATTTAGACAAATATCACTATTATACTATTAGCTAGATAAGAATAATATATATGACAATTGTTACTTGATGCACCTTCTTTAATTCTTCTTTATATCATGTTTAAATGTGTTAAAGTCTGTACAATTCTGTTGTTTGTAATTCTAACCTTAGTGGCCATAATTCTGTACTATAGTGATATATTACAGTACTATTCATCAATATGCATTTTAAAAAACATAGATATAATCATTCATCCACAGAAATCCAGCAATACAATCCAAATATCTGGACTCCAAGAATACCATTCAGTCATACTTACTATTGTAAAGGATATTCAAAGATTTAACCTATCAGTTGAAATACAATATTATCTTGAACAGCATTTAATTATATTAGATCAAGTAATCAAAGATGCTACTGAATATATAATATATCCACAAGTTCAAAAGGGTGTTAATAATAGATAGATAGCAGTGACATTTGATTCTATATTATATTCTTTAATGTACCATTACAACTATTATACAAGTAGTATATTTTATAACTAAATTTATATTCTTTGAGATATATAATTAGTTACCTTCAGCATTTGCTATTTTTGGCATTATATTCTTAATATGTTTTTTATATATTGTAATAAACCAAAATGTACCACCCGAATTATAACTTAGCCAGATGATGCAAACAATTAGTATTGTGACAAACCAAGACGTACTACCCAGATTATACATTAGATCACGAACAATTAGCCAGATGACATGAACACACAGCATAGTAACCAGTAACCATTGCTGTGGAAACTGTATAAATAGCCAGATTACCAGATAGGGTACATCTGTACAGGAACTGCACACCTGTACAGGACCTGCACACCTGTTCTGGACCTGCACAACTTGCCATAAGTAGCAAATCTATAGTTAGCCACATAGTAATCAGATAGCAATCAACTTGTATAAATTACCCCAGAGACAAGAGTGAATAAACCTCAGTCTGAAATACAAACACCAAAGAAGCCTCTAAAGATTGAGCATTGGTCCCCTTTCCACCTGGTCCACTTTCCGATACAAAGATTGATTGGTTCGCTTGCCAGATAAGCCTGAAGTTTGCTGCCAAGTTCAAGGAGAACTTCGCCGCCTTTTGAGTTATTCGCCGCATTTCCAGAGAGTCCGCCTTTCTTGCCACAAGCCAGTCTTTCTGATGCAACTTCACAGTGGAGCCAGTCTACGATGTAACCCCACGCAAACGAAGCCAGTCTTTGACGTAACTTGCCAAGAATCCGAGTTAATTCCCAGTTGAAGTCCGCCGATTCAAGAAGAATCCGCGCCATCCGAGTTATTTCCCAGAGAGCCGCCGATTCAGGAAGAAACTGCATCATCCGCCGTTTTCAAGTTATCTGCTGTATTCCCAGTTGAAGCTGCCGATTCAGGAAGAATCCACACCATCGTATTTCCAGTTGAAGCCACCAATTCAGGAAGAATCCGCGCCATCCGAGTTATTTCCTAGAAGCCCGCCAATTCAGGAGAATCCGTGTCATCCGCCGTTTTCAAGTTGTCCGCATTCCCAGAAAACCTGCGCCACCTGAGTTATTATTCCCAGAAGAACTGTCCGAGTTGTTCGTTGTTCCCAGTAAGCCAAATCGAGTTATCTGCCAAATTATCAGAACGTCCGGCATAAGGGACCCACCACGCTACACAAGATCGTCACGCAGAAATCCACATAAGGAGAACCGTTAAATTGCCAGACTGTCATGCATAAAGAGATCATCACGCTACACAAGAGATCATCATGCAGAAATCGCATAAGGAGAACCGCTAAATCACCAGACCATCACATATAAGATTGTCATGCTACACAAATTCTGCCATTCCCAGTTGACCCAAGAAGGAAACCCGTTCACACACACAAATCACCACTACACCCAAGAACCTGTCCCAAAAAGGAAACCGCTTACACAGTATCCAGATCTTGACTATTATACCACTAAACACCAAGGACCTCAGGAATCTTAGAACATTTTATTGCTTTTTGACAAAGTAACTGGGGGCTCAAGCCAAACTACATCAACCCCCAACCTTGTAATTTGCCTCCATTGAGCCGGCACATTACAGTATACTTAACTAGATAATGCAGGCTCCCAGCATGATATGACTTTCAGTATATCATAGTTACTCATGCCTGCCACACTTATAATTAGCCAGACACACCATAAAGGATCTGTTTACCCATTCAGACTCTGTACACCATACAGACTCTGTACACTGTATAGGTCCTATACACTATATAGACTCTGTATATCTACCATAAGTAGCAAACCTATAGTTAGCTACATAGTAACCAGATAGCAACCACAATGTATAAATTACCCCAGAGACAAGAATGAATAAACCTCAGTCTGAAATTGAAGTAAAAGACAAGTCTGCCTACCACACTTCGAGAGGAACTCTACAGCTACTGCTAGGAGATTATGAGCTTATTTCCCCACTCTGGTCCACTTTCTGATACAAAGAACAAGTCTGTTTTTGGTTCACTTGCCAGATAAGCCTGAAGTTTACTGCCAAGTTCAAGGAAGAACTTTGCCACTATTTCCAAGTTATTTGCTATATTCCCAGAAAGCCACCTTGCTCAAGCCAGTTTCTGACACAACTTTACAGTAATCTATTGTATAAACAAAGCCAGTCTTTGATGCAACTTTACCAAGAGACCCTTTCCCAAAAAGCCACCAGCACATTTTCCAGTTGAAGCCACCATTTTCAAGAAGTCTGCCAATTCTGGAGAATCCATACCATCCAAGTTATTATTCCCAGAAGAGTCCGATTCAGAAGAACTCATGCCATCCAAGTTATTTTCCAGTTGAAGCCACTGATTCAGGAAGAATCCACAACATCCAAGTTATTTGTTGTTCCCAGTGAGCCAGTATAGAAGAAACCACTGTCAGTATTATTCTCAGTAAGAAGAATTCATGCCATACAATTCCCAGTGAGCCAAATCAAGCTATCTACCAGAAATTGCATACTTTTGGAGATTGTCACGCTACACAGAGATCACCACACAAATTGTATAAGGAAAACTGCCAAATTGTCAGACCACCACATATAAGAAAGATCATTGTGCTATACAGAGATTGCTATATAAATCATATAAGAAAAACCACCAAATTCCAGACCATCATATATAAGGAAGATCATCATGCTATACACAAATTTCTATCAATTCCCAGTTGACTCAAGAAGAAAACCCATTCACTCACAAATTGCTGCTATACCCAGAGAACCATCTCAATAAGGAAATCACTTGCAGTATTCAGCTTGACTATTATACTGCTAAACACCAAAAACCTCAGGAATCTTAGAACATTTTGTTGCTTTTTAACAAAGTAACTGGGGGCTCAAGCCAAACTACATCAATCCCCAACCTTGTAATTTACCTCTATTGAGCCAGACATGTTACATTTGGGGACTCAACTGGGAAGATTTCAAAATTGATATGACTTTTTAGCTCATAAGAACCCACAGTCAAACTGGATATATTTGATATAACACCAATCTCTGCCACTACAGGAGAATCAGTTATCATCAGCATTTGGACAGGAAGAGAAGTAATCACATTAAGACTTACCAACTACCTAGCATCAGAAGGATCCCAACCAGAACCAGAAGGCAGTACAGTCTGAAACCCCCAACCAGATCAACCAGACAATACAGGTGGCCCTGTTGGAGATTTTGAAGAACTTGCATAAGAACTAGAAGATCTTATTATATAAGCCTGAGATCTTACAGCCAGACACCCCATACCAGTCCCATCAATCTCACCAATAGAACCTTTACCACAACCCCTTGCAGAGTTAGAAGTAGCTCCTATAAGAATATCTAGGCTCATTCCACTTTGTCCAAGGTCTAGAACACCATTCTCAAGATACCCAAGCACCCCCATCTCTAGTGATAGCTCAGAAAGTGAATCAGAATCAGAATCTGAACCAGAACCAGAATCAGAAGAAAGTGAAGATGAAATGGCCACCTCATTGCCAACCTTTGCAGGATACCCAGAGAAAGACCCCAGAGAATTTCTTGATAGAATTGAAGAAATCACAGCCCTGAGGAATCTCTCAGATAAAAGAAAAATCGCCATCTACATACAAAGCTCAGCTCAGAGAACCAGCCAGAGGAATTTTCCACCAAACAACAAATGACCCAGATTCAGAACTGGCAAGACAGATATAAGCAGCAATGTCTTATGAGCTAGAATATGAGGCTGTGGTCCACTAGCTCATTGAAAAGTATACAGGAAACAAAACCTGTCACAAGGCTCAAGAATCTATTATGGGGATAAAGATGAATCTTGGAGAATCACCCAGAGCCTTCTTCATAAGAATTCAGAAGAGAATGCATGCTGCCAGGTTCAATGCCACCAACCAGGACATTATAGGGCCAATGATCTTCATGAATGGAATTCTCCCGAACATTGCCCAGCATGACTGCACTCTAGGCATCAGAAGATCTGAAGAGCAAGTAGATGCAGCTCAAGGGTTCTTCAATGTCAGACAAGGAACTACCTGGAGTGATCATGATAAGAAAAAAGATAAAGAAGATATCCTGGTTAAAGCCCTGCAAGGACTCCTTCAAGGATAAGAAAGATCTGAAGAAAGAAGACCAGCCAAAGAAGGAAAGAAGAACAGAAGTGAAATCCAAGACCTTAGCTCCAAGTTGGACTGATTGGTTAGACAGATTGAAAAACTCACCACACATAAAAATCAGAGCTACTAAGATAACAGAGGATATCTACCACAGAGGAGCCAAGGTTATCCACCAAGAGATAACAGGAATTATCAGCAAGAAGAAAGAAGATACTCTGTCAGAGATAGAGCCCAAGTCCAATGCTTCCACTGTAGACAATTTGGACAATATGCCACTGAATGTAACAACAAAAGAAGTGACTGAAGGGACTCAGAATCATCAAACCAAAGGAATGACACCCAGTGAAGCTCACTCTGTTGAAGATTTTGAGGAGACAAGTGACAGTGAAGACTACAGTGACCTGGACTTGTACCCTACCAAGGTTATAACTTGGAAAACAGTCTAACTAGCAGAGAAAAGAAAGAGACCTGTAGGAAGACCATCCAGGAATATTAGCAGAAGAATCATTTAAGCGGAAGATAAAGAACATGAAGAAGAACAAGTAGAAATATCTCCCCAGACTCCCTCACCTTTTGTCACTGAGACAAATGAGCTACCACTAGAGGATGAAGAAATGGAACAAGAAGAACAAGAACCTGCTGCCCCAAAGCCCAAGAAGAAGTACACTCCAAAAACCATGCCTAGAGACATCTACAATGAAGCCTGGCAGAAGATTCAAGAAGCCAAAATGGAAGTTCCTCTCCTGCAGTTCATGTAACTGACACCAGCTAGAGTCTGAAACAAATTGTTGAGAACCACCAGGTCTAGCACTGGCCAAGTTCCCATCCCACAGCAAGAACCAGCTTCCATTCCTATTCAGGCTGTAGAAAGATATGTCAGTACCTATTTACATGGAGATATTGGAGGACAAAAAGCAAAAATCCTCATAGACACAGGAGCAGCTGTCTGTATCATTGCCAAATGATTTCTGGACACCCTCCAATGGCCCATTGATAACCATCCAACCTCAGCATCATAGTAGCAGATGAAGCCCGAACCCAACCCCTTGGAGAAGTATGAAATATCACCATCTCTCTTGGACACATTCAGTTCTCCATCCCCAAAGCTGTTGTCACAGAAGCTGTCACCTATAACATGATTCTTGGCACCAACTGGATGAAGGAAATGAATGCAGTTGTTGATATTAGTCAATAAGTACTCAAGTTTGACTACTGAGGCAAGAAGTACAGAGTTAAGGTGACCAGCTATGAGTAATTGAAGAAGAAGAAGAAGGTCACTATTCAGGAGGAATATGCTAGCAGTGAAGAATCTACCACAGAAGAAGAGGAAGAATCTGAAGATGGAAATGATCCCAGACTCAATCCCCAAATTAACCTAGTGGATGACAGATCAGAAGACAATGTGTAGGCCAAGAACACCATCTCTATCACCATTGGAGCCATTTCAGGAGAAATCAAAGGATGCCCTATCTGCCTCAAGAGACACAAGTGTCCCAAGCATTCCTCTAAGATCATGGGAACAAGGAAATTACCTGGCACAGTCTGCCCAGAGTGCAGAAAGAAGAAGAAGAAATGCAGACATGTTCCAGAAACACCTGCAACCAAAGCTGCAGATGTACAAGCAATTTGGGGTCAAGAATCATCTAAGGAAGAAGAAACTTCTGACCAAGAAGTTCCTGAACAAGAAGCACCTGAAGAAGAAGAGATCCCTGAACTCATTCCCTAAGATGATCCTCAATGGACACTACCTGAAGATAATGACCCTTGGAATATAGAAGAAGGACCAAGCACAATCACCATTATCTCCAAGAAAGAAACTCACTAAGAAATGGCTTTTTGGCTAGGAAGATGTCCATACAAAATGGTCTTCTACTCTCCCCAAGACTACTGCTATCAGTACCATCTACTAGACCAATAAGAAAAACAGAGACCCCAGAGACCAGAACCCCCAAATATAGTTGCATAGTCAACCACCTTCCAAGAAGTTACTATCAAGTTGCAAAGCTGATTCAGAGGACAAGGCCTCTCACCCAAATGGAAGTATATCCCTTATCTACTCTTCCATCAAATTATAATCAAGATGGATACCAATTCCCAAAATAACAAGAGATCAACAACCAGAACCATCATTTCTGAGCAATAGAATATTGCAACCATAGAAGACACCCAGATTTCTAAGACTGCAGACATCAGAAGATCCATCTCAGTCATGATGTTGTAGTTCACACCTTGAAGAGAGGAGATAACTGAAGCCAGATTTGAAAAAGCCAGACCAAAAAGCCAGGAAGAAGAACCCTCAAGATCTATGATTTAGAAGAAGACATCCTAGCTCTCATCAGACATGTAACCTGCCAAGGATGGGCAGAAGATGCCACCAACCTCATGGAAGCCCTAGACTCTACAGAAAGAAGAGGAATCAACTATCTCTGAGACCCCTCTACTGGAGTCAGATGGCCACACCTCAATCTCAGAGCCTGGAGACTCTCTGCTAGTGGAGCTTTAGCCCTAGGATAGCCCAAACTCAGCAAGGATATTACCCAGTATGTCCTGCTACATCCCAAGGTCAAACCTCTGACCAAAGCTCACCCAGAGGATGAATCTATCAAGCCTGGAAAAACCTTCAAGATCAGAACTGGATTAGCCATGCAGCCACCCCAAGGAGCTTACATCCAACTGACCTCAAGGTCTGGACTTGCCAGATAAGGAATAACTGTAGAAGGAGGAACTATTGACCCAGGATATATAGGCGAAATTAAGGTCATTCTACACAACAGTAGTACAGAATGGCACTGAATCATTAGAGGACAGAAGATCACCCAAGTAGTCTTAATAAAGATCAAGACCTCACAATTACAAGAAGTCTCCAGATTAACTGAAGAAACAAGACAAGCCAAAGGATTTGGGAGCTCAGATAAGAAGGAGATATATCTCCTTCAAGTCAACCACCTCAAGAGAAATGTTCCCCAGCAAGTGTACCACCAACCAGTCAAACTGCATAAGAATCTCATCCTAGAGTCTAGAGAACAAACTACCTTCGAAATCTTTGCACCACCCGACCCCAGAAACCTTTTCTTTGAACCCAAGGAAGATATTCCCCACCTGGATATAGAGGGACACACATTCCCTGACAAAATGAATCCAGTACACTCCCGAGCAACCAACCAAGGTTGGGAGACTATCATCTTGCCAAAAGGAACCATCATAGGACATCTGGTACCTTTTATCAACTGAACTCATAGGGAAGTTTATGAACTAAACCTATTGGGAAATGGCAAAAGGTTCCAGAAGAAAGGAAAGGCCCCTCTGCGATCCAGGAGACAGTGAAGCCTTCCACCAACATTGGAGAAGAATTGACACCTCAACAACAGCAACAACTGATAGAACTTCTCAATAAATATCAAGATATCTTCACTACTGTTTATGGCAATCTACCATACAATCCATCATATTACTATAGCATAAATACAGGAAATGCAACACCCATCCAGCAGAAATCCTATAGAATACCCCATCACTTAAAAATATTTGAAAAGGAGCACATTCAAGAACTCTTAGACAATGGAGTCATCTGACCCTCTACCAGCCCCTGGGTCAGCCCTATACTTATTGTACCAAAGAAAGGAGAATGGAGACTCTGTGTGGATTACAGGAAACTCAACTCAGTCACCAAAAATGATGCCTATCCTTTGCCCAGAATTGATGATCTTTTGGATCAGTTATAGGATGCCAGATACTTCAGCAGTATGGACCTTTTCACAGGATTCCATGAGATCCCCATGGACCCCAAAGACATTCAAAAGACAGCCTTCCTTGCTTTAGGAAAACTGTTTGAATACCTTCGAATGCCTTTTGGACTTTGCAATGCACTCCCCATCTTTCAGAGGATGATGAATTCAGTCTATGCCCTCTTGATCTACTACTGTCTAATGATATATATGGACAATTCCAACATCTATTCAGCAAATTTTGAAGAATACCTGTACCACCTAGAGGAATTCTTCAAGCTCACCCACAAGAACCACTTGAGACTGAATGTAAAGCAATACTACTTTGAAAAACAGAAACTTGAATTCCTTGGATTCATAGTTTCAAAAGAAGGAACCCATGCAGACTCAAAGAAAACTGAAAAGATCAACAATTGGCCAGCACCCAAGACTCCAAAGGAAATATTATCATCCCTGATGCTGGTATCCTACTATAGAAGATTTATCAAGGATTTTGCCCAAATTGCCACTCCAATCCAAACCCTTCTCAAGAAAGAAGTACCATTCAAATGAACAGAATCACAAGAAAAAGCCTTTAAAGAACTCAAGAACTGCATGACCACAGTACCAATCCTTGTGTGCCCCAATCTACAGAAGCCATTCATCTTATATACAGATGCTTCTAAAGATGGCCTTGGAGCAGTTCTAGCCCAAGAAGGACCTGATCAACAATACCATGTAATAGCTTATGCAAGTAGAGCTACCAATCAACAGCAGATGAACTATGGTAGTACTAAACTGAAATGTCTTGCAGTCATATGGGTGGTCACTCTGTTCAAGCATTATCTCATCAGAAAAAGATTCACTCTGATTACAGACCATGTAGCCCTCAAATGGCTATTCAACTATAAGAAACTCACTGGAATTCTAGTCCACTAGATCCTTATCCTTCAGGATTACAAAATCACCATCATCCACAAAGCAGGGAAAGCTCACAACAATGTTGATGTACTTTCCCACCAGCCCCAATAAATCAGAAAAAGGGTGTCCTGAGGAACCACACCCTAAAGGAAACTTCTCAGACCATTAAGGCACAAGAAGATCTCATCTGAAAAGAACATCAGAAAGCCCATCAAGGACAGGCAAATATAGAAGAGAAGCTGCAAACAACACACCAACATTGGTCCAACCTCAGAATACAAGTCTGAGATATACTCAAGAAATGTGACACCTGTCAGAAGTACCAAGGAAGGAAGAACTATCAAGTATCATTACAACCAATTGCACCACTAGACAACATCCTTCAGAGATGGGGAATAGATGTAATTGGACCTCTACCAGTTATATCAAGAAGAAACAAATTCACCCTTGTATTTGTAGAATATCTGACCAAGTGGCCCAAAGCTTTCCCAATAGAAATCACAGATGCCCTAACTATTGTAGGTCTTCTCCATGGACTCACACTCAGATATAGACCCCCAGAAGAACTCATCTCTGACTGAGGCACAGAATTCATCAATAATATAATCACATGTTATGCCTGAATTCACAAGATCCATCTTAAATAGACTATATCATACTACCCTCAGACCAATGGCATGACAGAAAGAATGAACCAGACTATTAAGAAAGGACTTACCTGAGTCAATCCTACCAATTGGGACCTCTGCTTATCCAAGGTCCTATGGGAAATTCAGAACACCCCTACTGCCTCCACTAGACAAAAGCCATTCGAAATGATGTTTGCCAAGAAGACCAGAACTGCTGACCATGAGAATCTCGGAGATCTTCTCAAAAAAGCAGAACAGTTATGTAATCAAGCCTGAGGTCAGATTATCAAAGCCCAAGAAAGATAAAAGAAGTATTATAACCAGAAATAGAAGGATCAGAAGATCAAGATTGGAGATCAAGTACTAGTTTGGAGAAGTATGATTGAAACAAATTTTGCCACCAAATTGGAACCCAAATGGGAAGGACCTTATCTTGTACACAATATCAGAGGAACCAGCATCTATTTAAGAAGTATGGATGGATGAACCCTGAGAACACCAGTACACATCAATTACCTCAAACTATATCTTCCCTCTACAATATAAGTCAAAGAATTGATCAGCACCTCTAGACATTGGTCCTCAGCTCCTTCCAGGCCCTACCAGTTCCTCTACCCCAATTCAGCCAAGCTAATGGAAACTGCCCTCAGAAGATCCAAGTTCACTAAGAAAATCTCACCCTGACCAGGCACCTACTACAAGTCCACCAACTGCAGGCCTATTATGCAATTGGTGAACAATTGCAGAACCTTCCAGCCCCAGAGCAGACCTACATCAGGAACACTACAGGTCTGACCAGAAGAGACACTACTGCTGCAGACAGACTATATACCATTTACAAATGAAATGTCACAGCTCTGACACAGGCACAGTTCTCCCTGAATGACATTCAAGGAATGAACCCTATTACCTATTTGAGCCTCATCAATTATGTTGAAATTCTATTCCCTGAATAAGAAGAAGAGCCCATATAATAGAGTGACCCTAGTACAGATAATGAAGATGATAGAATAGGTATAGATGTAGAAGTAGCTTATGCTTATTGAGATGATGACTGAAGAACAGTCTAGAACAGACTATCCTTCAGTGGGGGCTGATATAACAAACCAAAATATATCATCTAAATTATAACTTAGCCAGATGATACAAATAATTAGTATACTTAACCAGATGATGTGGGCTCCCAGTATGACATGACTTCCAGTGTATCATAGTTACTCATACCTGCTACACTTATAATTAGCCAGACATACTATAAAGGGTCTGTTTACCTATATAGACTCTGTATACCATACAGACTCTGTACACCATATAGACTCTATACACTGTACAGGTCCTGTACAATGTACAGACTCTATATATCTGCCATAAGTAGCAAACCTATAGTTAGCCACATAGCAACCAGATAGCAACCACAATATATAAATTACCCCAGAGATAAGAGTGAATAAACCTCAGTCCAAAATTGAAGCAAAAGACAAGTCTGCCTACCACACTTTGAGAGGAACTCTACAGCCACTGTTAGGAGATTGTGAGCTTATTTCCCTACTCCAGTCCACTTTCTGATACAAAGAATAAGTCTATTTTTGGTTTGCTTGCCAGATAAGCCTGAAGTTTGCTGCTAAGTTCAAGGAAGAACTTTGTCACTGTTTCCAAGTTATTTACCGCATTCCCAGAAAGCTGCCTTGCTCAAGCCAGTTTCTGATGCAACTTTGCAGTGATCTATTACACAAACAAAGCCAGTCTTTGATGCAACTTTACCAAGAGACTCTTTCCCAAAAAGCTGCTAGCATATTTCCCAGTTGAAGCTGTCATTTTCAAGAAGTCTGCTGATTCCAGAGAATCCATGCCATCCAAGTTATTATCCCCAGAAGAGTCTGATTTGGAAGAACTTATGCCATCTGAGTTATTTCCCAGTTGAAGCTGCTGATTTAGGAAGAATCCATGACATCCAAGTTATTTGTTATTCCCAGTGAGCTGGTACAGAAGAAACTGCTGCCAGTATTATTCTCAGTAAGAAGAATCTATGCTATACAATTTCCAGTGAGCCAAATCAAGCTATCTATCAGAAATTGCATACTTTTAGAGATCATCATGCTACACAGAGATCACCATACAAATCATATAAGGAAAACCACCAAATTGCCAGACCATCACATATAAGAAAGATCATTATACTATACAGAGATCACTACACAAATTGTATAAGAAAAACTGCCAAATTGCCAGACTATCATACATAAGGAAGATCATTGTACTATACAGAGATCACTACACAAATCATATAAGGAAAACCACCAAATTGCCAGAACATCACACATAAGGAAGATTGTCATGCTATATATGAATTTCTACCAATTCCCAGTTGACCCAAGAAGGAAACTCATTCACTTACAAATCACTGCTACATCCAGAGAACCATCCCAATAAGAAAATTGCTTACTGATATCTAGCTTAACTATTATACCACTAAATACCAAAAACCTCAGGAATCTTAGAACATTTTGTTGCTTTTTGACAAAGTAACTGGGGGCTCAAGCCAAACTACATTAATCTCCAATCTTGTAATTTGCCTCTATTGAGTCAGATACATTACAATATTATAAATTTTGAAAGTCTGGAATATCTATTTGGGATTTGTGTATACATATTTATTATATTATGAAATAGATATATTGACATATTAATTCTTTGACCTTCATACCAATATTTTTTTCAGTGATTTGTCTACCAGACCATGAATCAGATTGCAATATTTTTTAAAGATCCTGATATATATTTTATACATATAAAAAGATTATTCTGATATATTCAAAAGATATATAATTTCAACAATATATATACTATTCACTGCCATTGTCATTATAACTATTAACTCTACTAAGTGCCTCTTCAATATCAAATGAGATGCCTAAAGGATTTTTACCATTCCAGTAGGCTTGAAGCCTTCATAAAGCTTCAAATAGACAACTGAATTATGTGTGCCATCTGTATCTATGGGCCTACAAATCAGGCTCTGCAATGAGTTCTTTTTCTTAAAAAATACACAAATATATAAATTATTCTAATAATAAGGTTTAATTTCTCCAAAATATATTACTAAACTACAATCTCTAGATTTCTAAAATTTGGTTAGTATGAAATACTATCTATCAATGGGATTTTATCAGTTCATTAGATTTTGAAATTGTATTTTATAAAATATTATTTCAATAGTTAATTTCTTTATAATTTATCAATAATTATGTATTTTAAAATCTGTAATATTTTATATTAAATATTTTTCTATATAATTATAGAGTTATATTTGCTAAATATATATAATATTTGAAAGAATAATATTCATCAAAGTATATTAATTTCACTTCTATATATATAAATTATTTTAGTAATAAGGTTTAATTTCTCTAAAATATATTATATACTAAAATACAATCTCTAAATTTCTAAAATTTGATTAGTATAAAATATTATTTGCTAATAAGATCTGATCAACTTATTATATCTTGAAATTTTATTTTATAAAATATTATTTTAATAGTTAATTCTTCTATAATTTATTAATAATTACATATTTTGAGCTTTGTAGTAAAATATATTAAATATTTATTTATATAATTATATAGTTAAATTTTGCTAAATATATATAATATCTGAAGAAATAATGATTGTCAGAGTACATTAATTTCGCTTTCATATATATAAATTATTCTAATGATAAAGTTTAATTTCTCCAAAATATGTTATTAGAATACAATCTCTAGATTTCTGAAATTTGATTAGTGTGAAATACTATTTGCTGATGAGATTTTATCAATTCATTATATTTTGAAATTTTATTTTATAAAATATTATTTCAATAGTTAATTTTTTTACAATCTATTAATAATTATATATTTTAAAATCTATAGTATTCAATATTAAATATTTATTTATATAATTATAGAGTTATATTTGCTAAATATATATAATATATAAAGGAATAATATTTATCAAAGTATATTAATTTTGCTTCCATATATATAAATTATTCTAGTGATAGAGTTTAATTTCTCTAAAATATATTATATACTAAAATACAATCTTTGGATTTCTAAAATTTGATTAGTATGAAATATTATCTGCTAATAAAATCTAATCAACTTATTATATTTTAAAATTTTACTTTATAAAATATTATTTCAATTGTTAATTCTTTTACAATTTATTAGCAATTATATATTTTGAATTTTATAGTAAAATATATTAAATATTTATTATAATTACATAGTTATATTTTGCTAAATATATATAATATCTGAAGAAATAATATTTATCAGAGTACATTAATTTTACTTCCATATGTATAGGTTGAGATTTAGCTATAGTAAAGATTATATTCTACTTCAGAGACTCAGTCAGAGCAAGTAAGAATTTGCTCCTATATACTTTACTATATATTGAACAGAATTTGTTCAAGAGTGATATTCTTAGTATTCTGTAGTTATATATTTATTAATATATATAATTATCTATAAAATATTATAATATAATAAATCTAGATATCTGAAAATATATATTCATAATATTATATATATTCTATAGTCACCTACATTATACATATTTCATAATTTTACATTCTATATTTATCTTCAATGCAATATATTCACTGGCTGGAATATATCTAACTTTTTTTACCTCATTATTACATTGTAACAACACTCTTAGTGAATTATTATCTATAAGTAAGAAGTCACTTGAAAGAATCAAGATTCCAAATAGATTATTCCCTTAGGCAATAGATATGTAATCCTTATCATATATATATCAATAAGGCAACACCAGCTACTCATGCTAAAAGAAGTATATCAATATAAGAAGGGTTTTCTAGGCATCATATTACATTATAACCTTCACTCTTAACAATATAAAAGAAATAGGCTGTGGAACTATCAAGCAAAAGTCTAATACATTATTGTAGTATTTGTGGATTTTATACTAGAATGTGACTTTTTGATGTTAACTTGAATTTACTCATATATTATGAGATAGTTTTTATATGTAGATAGGTAAATGGTATAAATTCTGATTGAAGGTACTATATATTAATTGTATGTATTTTGCTATTAGCTAACGAGAACATTTTAAATTATTATTGCTATCTCAAAGTTCTATAACAAAGTGGTGATTCTCATCCACCTATTTTAATTTATACATCATTTTACTATTAGTATATAGAATAGGCATATACTCAATCATAGTGATCCTTTATATATAAAAGCTATATCAATAGTATAATGGATTTACCATACTTTGCTATTTATTAATAGTAAATAAATGAATGAATATTAAGAATATGTATCAAGAAAGTATTGAAGTAAAACCCCTTAGACCAGCTTCTAAACCTTATTTAGATAGTTACCTTCAGGATCATTATTGGACCAGCTTTGAAGCCAAGCTTTGACAGTTGTCTCATAATAGTGAAAAATAAAATATTCTTATCAAAGTCTCTAATCTAATATGATATTACAATAATAATAAAAATACATAAGTCTGCAACACCCATATACTGGTAATATACAGATAATCACTTCCTTACAGATATCCAAATATATATATATTAATACAATAGTAGACTGGATATATATATTTTCATATATTATTCTTCAAATGAGGCAGACAATACCTACTATATATATATATATATTTTTTATTTATTTATAGTCACTCAGACTTCTTTCTATATTAATATATCTATCTATTCTATATATAATACACTGTGTTCACTCCTAACTGATCTTCCTAGAGGCCCCCCCTCCCCCCCCCACTCTCTCCCAATAAAAGACTACTTTGTCATTCACTATCTCCACCCATTCCCCACTCTGTTCACATATTCCTTCTACTAAATTGTAATGTCACCCACTCTGGAGACCCCAATCAACCCACCACCTGATCAGCAAATCTCTCATCAACTCCTCCCATCTTGACAACTTCTCCTGCATACCCATCTATTGCCCCTCCTCAAAAACAAAGAGCCAATGTCCAGCCAGCCCTATCCATACTGCTAAAACCCACCCTATAGTTAGCCACCCATTGCCCACACCACCCACTAACCTAGCCTTCAAATCCTCCCAGCAATCTCTCTCTCTATCTGGCCTCTTTTCCACACCCAGTCAGTCTCCTACTGCTATCCAAAAGTCCCCCAGAACCTCACACTCTTCCAGCCAATGTTCTGGCATCTGTACATAACTCCCAACTTATCTAACATTATAGCACTTCTCACAATTGTATCAGCCACCTTCTACCAGATGTCCAGCATGGAAATTCAACATGATATTCCTCCACAATATCTGCCACCAGACCACCCAGAATTTGGGAGGAATACCTATACTCTATGACCAGACTCTTGCCCAGTTCCACTCCTCACCAATCCTTACTACCTGCCAACCACTTGGCCAAAGATCCTGACCAAGGCCCTGCTGACACTCTACCCTATCACCAATATTAAACTCAGTAAGCAGAATACCCCCCAGAAGCAATCTGTCTCACTGCCACATAGCTGGTCCCCACAGCATCTCTCCCTCATTGCTTCACCAGCATAGGCCTATTTGGTGTACTCCATCTACCACCCCCCACCAGAAGCCCTTATACCATAGCCAGTGGCTTCTATCCAGACCCATCAGTAATAGCAAATCTCCCAAGAATCCCTGTAGAGAGAATCTCATCTCTCACACCTTCTGCATCAGCAGCACCCAACTCCTTTCCTTCAAATCAATAGCTCTTTTCAACCACCACACTTGCAGACAGTATAGCCTCTTAGGAAGGTCCACTAGACCTGGCCCTCCCTGAACCACTAGTGATGCCAGAGTGTTCCAACTGATCTGGGCCTGCCTCCCTGGCCAAATCCAGTCTCTAGCCAGCTTCATCAGTCTCTTCACCACCCAAGCCAGAAAATCCAAATAATAAGTAACATACCACAGCTTAGGGAACCAGTAGACATTCAGAATCAATACCCAGCCAGCTAGGGAGATGTGGTGATCTCTCCAATCTCTAAGCACCTCCCCCCAAATGGCCACCCTCCTTTCTCACCACACCTGTGACAGGACAGAATCATATATAGAAAGAAAGATGCCCAAATACCTCACTGCCTCTCCTGTAGAGACAATTGTTCCAATGATGTCCCCACCCACTAGCCTATTCCCTAGCACCATTGTCTCACACTTATGCCAGTTGAGTTTCACCCCAGAATGTACCTCATACCATTCCACTGTCTCCCAAAGTACCTCAATATCTGCCACTGAGCCAAGGCCAACTACCATATCATCTGCAAAGGCCCCCACCTTCCACACCACACCATACACAGAGAGCCCTACCACCTTCCATCATATCCTATCCATCAAAGGTTCTAATGAAAGGGCATAAAGGATAGGAGACAGTGGATCCCCCTAAGAAAATCCTCTTCCCAAGGGAAATGCCAGACCCTAGTGTCTATTACACATCAGTACCACCCTACTGCCCTCTAACAGACTCAACATAGAAGCCCGAAAATATGGTGGAACACCAATTCTATCCAGCACCTTGCCCAGCCACACCTGCTGAATGCAGTCATAGGCCTTCTTCTGGTCCAAAAAGACCAGTCTTCCATCCAATCCACAAGCCCATGCTTCTTCAATGATGCCATGGACCCAGGCTGTACTATCTTGGATAAGCCAGCCTCTAATAAAGCCCCACTGCTCCTCACCCAGCACCTGTTGGGCAACCTTCTGTAACATCACCACAATCACCTTGATCACTATCTTCCTGTCTATATCCAGAAGCATAATCAGTCTCCAATTCTTCCAGTTCTCTCTCCTTCTCTTGTCTTTGTACAACAAGGCCACCAACCCCAAGTCCTGCTCACCAACCCACTCATCATTCAGAAGAACATGGTCACAGAGGGCTACTATCTCTCCTAAAACCCCAGAAACCTTCACCATCTTCTTCCAAAAGTCCCAAGGTAACCCATCCTCTCCTGGTACTATCCTAAGCTTAGTTGCAGCAAAGACTCTCTGAATCTCCTCCTCTTGAACTGGTAGGATCAAATCACCCAGGCTCTCTACTTGCAGTAGTTCCCAACCCTCAAGCATGTCTCCAATTACCTCCTCATCCACACTCTCTTCTTTCTCTTTTTTTTTTTTTTTT
>RBNI01001384.1:0-22700 GCA_003990745.1 Jimgerdemannia flammicorona | reverse complement strand
TGTTTTTTTTTTTTTTAACAGACTCATGTCCCACAGATTTTTATTGGAAGAGAACCTAGACTATATAGGCCAAAACCCTCCCCCACTACCCACCAAGCACTGTCTTCCCATTAACCTAGGCTAGCTATTGTCCAGCAGCTCGACCATACCAGGCGCAGCAGGGCCAAAGTTAGCCCGTACCTCATTCTGTATACCATGCTCTCCCTACCACTAGGGGAAACTCAACCATATGCCAATGACTGAAAGCGTACACCTGAGAACCCAACATATATACAAGGCCATGTCCGAGCTGAATAGAATAGTCCCTGCCACCCCAAAGAGGATGATAGACAAAGAAAAATCCTCATCAAAGCACAATATAGTGGGTAGGACCTGGTTCTCCCAGTCGAGGTGAGTAAAGAACTTATATATGAGGCAGGAGGAGACCCCCAATACCCCACTACTCAAGCCTGCAGGCATTGATCATGTCACTGTATCAGCTCCTGATTCCAGTTGAGTACAGCCAAGAAGTCTGAAATGGGTAGCCTCAGGCCCCCTGACCCCCCCTGACGACCAGGGCCTAACCTGCCAACCTGCCAAAAGAAGCCAAGAGTGACACCTACCACCTAACTGTACCACACCAATCAAAAGGCCCCACCGAAGCAGTAGCTACCCCAGCCCTGATGACTGCCCCCAGCCTGGCACCCTACTGATTCACTATAATCACCCTTTCTCCTATCTGTAACAGCCATCTCCTCTCCTATCCCAACAACACCTGAAAAGCAGTCACCTATGCCAGAACTGCACTCGCCGGAAAGCTTGCCAAAGCCAGAGGGCCCCACCATAGGTACCAAGGACCTGCAGGTAACCTATACTATACACTTGACACCCAAGGTCAGCTGACTCCCTACATAGTCTGAGATATACCAAGACAATACCTTATTGGCAACAGCAAAAGGAAGAAGGTACCACACTAAAACAGATGTACTCCAGACACAGCCGAAGGTACCAGAAACTGCAAAAAAGTAGAGAAGACACCAATCTGACACTAATAAAAGGGTAACTCATTACTATTGTCCTCTTTCCACTATGCCTATGCAGGCACAGCAAACCAACCCGAGGTAGAGGGGGTAATAATAGGGGAAAAGGGACTCAGAAGGTTGCCTACCAAACCTTGTGACCAGTAAGGTAGCAGAGAAAGAGGCTGTTTATTTGGTTTATTGTAGTTCGCTGTTTTGATACATCTTGGTGCTTGGTATATATATATTTGGTCTTGATTGATAAGACTCCATTTGTATAATTCTTATGTTTTGTGACTTTGAGTTGACTCAGCTTTATATGCTATGACTTTGGTTTAACTTAGCTTCATGATCTTATATGTGATTTTCAGATTTGTTTAGAGGTTATATATAATTTTAGTGACTTAGAGGTTGTGCACTTATATATAACTCTCTCTTTTTTAGATTTTGATGTCCTCATTAGGGTCTTTTAATTTTAGTCTAGTGTTGTTTTACTATTCAGATGGTCAAAAGTCTGGTAAAGTTCATTTTTCTCAGAAAGTGGTATACTTATAGTATAGTTGTCTAATGTATTGGATTTACATATTAACAAGTCATGTGTTCAATGCTATATACTAGAAGTGATTCTGATATCATTCACTGCTAGAGAATTTCCTCTAAGGAATCTTCTTAAATATCTATACCTTATTTCCCACCAGTAGTATAGAGAGAATAGACTGACTTTCAGTTTTGCTATTTTTCTAAAGAGTTGGTATTTTATCTTGACTTGCTGAGTTTTTGATTTTGTTTGTGATAATTATAAGGGTACCTGATCTTTAGAAGAGGTAATATATAGTATATTATAAGTGTACAATCTCCAAGCCACCGAAATCACATGTCACCCTCTGAATAAGCCACTGAAATCACCTGCAACCTCTGAACAAATCTGGAAATCACCTATAAGATCATGAAGCTGAGTCAAACCAAAGTCACAGTACACAAAGCTGAGTCAACATGAAGTCATGGAACATAAGATTCACACAAACAGAATCTTACCAATTAGGACCAAATATATATATACTAAGCACCAAGACGCATCAAAACAGAGAACCAAAATAAACAACAATTACAACTTCTGAATATACACAACATGACCACTGAGATCTGCAACCACATCTGCACTGACATTTGGAATGTCATTGTCAACTGAGTCACACCCCCTCTGCCCCTCATGAATATCTATAGCCTAGCACCCCTCTACTTTGTGGAAGCCCGATGGAATGCCCTGAACATGCCTAATGAGGCCCACTGAATTGGACAAATCTCAAGCTACTATCAGATCGGCCACCTCCTAGAAGATATGGTTGAACACCACCATGATACAGACATTACTCAGATGTCTCAATACCAGAAGCTTATTGCCCACAAACATCGAGAACTCTTCTACAAGTATAGCACTGTTATTCTCCACCTCTAAGTTACTACCACTGAAATGATTGCTACCCTATCTTATGGCCAAATCAACGACATAATATAAGAACTCAACCACAAGTACCTCGAGTATGTTGAAACTACAGATAGAATCTTTCCACACTCGAATGACCATATCCTGCAAATGCCTCAAGTTGGATATGCCATGAAGGATGTCTATGATATAATTTTACTTCGATGAAGATGAAGCAGAAGACAATGATCTCTCTGATGCTGACATGACCTCAAGCCAAGGATCTCTGCCAACCCTGATCACACTACCAACTCTGCAGATGAACTTACAATAGTTCATAACCACCTACGAGACCTATTGGGACAATGACCACTAGCATGAATACCAACCCACGTTTACCCCCGATTACTTCAACTATAATGAAGAGACTGAAGAATACAACCTGTACCTTCAGACAACTCTCGAGATTGAACCAACAACTCCATTACCTGAGTATGAGCAACATGAACCACAGCCATCAGCTTACTATAACCCTATGACTCATAGTGCTGTAACCTATAGAAGGTATGCAGACAGCGAATCCAATAAAAGTGAAGATGATGCACTCCTCTTTCACCCACAACACCTTATCCAGCATATGAGACAAATGATGCAATCCTATAGAATGGTGATGAAGTCCCAATATATTACTATCTCAGTGAACAAGGAGAAGTAATCTGTAAACCACTCTTCCTAGATGACTACTTCATCAATGGTAATATCATTGAAGACTATATAGACAGTGTCTAAACCTATAAATAGCTAAGCAGTTATAGTATAGTTAGATTAGCCTTGTATGACATGACTGTGAACTAACTCAGTAGTCAGACGATCTCTTGATATGTCAGATCACACTTGTACTACATGACTGCATTCTGACTCAGCAAGGCACTAGTGCTATATCCATATCTAGCATAGTCCAGATAGCCCCTCACTAGTATAAATACCCCCTCCCCCAGACCTCTGATCCTCAGACTCGAATACATAAGAACACTCCTGAACACTTCTCCACAATATCCTTTTACACAACTACTCTTAGTATAGCAATATCATGAATAACGAATAAACTTATTTAATAACCCACAAACCACTCTTAAGTAAATCCACTCTCTGTTAGGTCCCACTCCTAACCCTATCATGAAATTTCCTAATTGGGTATTGTCTGCAGCAATATGTCAATTCAACTAAGCTGGTCTTAGTTTCTTGAACTTCCTGAAATATGGAAAATCCTGAAGGACTTTGGTTGAGATGTCAACCCAATCTTGAAATCAATAAGCATAGAGGATGTACTCCATATGAAATTGATCCTGACCATAAGAAAACAGTCTTCTAGAATATCCAGAACTTCCAGAAAACCCTTCTAGAACTACATAATAGTTACTCTAAAAAGCAACCATCTTATATATATACTAATAGGTGTAGGAGTATTCAGTTTACAGTTGTTTAAGAAATCATATTCCTAGACTAAATTAGTAATATTCTAGAGATTGGTCTTGGGTTCCCATATTATATTATAGATCAGATAACCTTTCCATTTGACAAGATACTCAGGATGGTTCTTGTGGCTACATTTGTTGAGGATTTGTTTAACTTTGTATTCTTCTTGATCATTAATAATAATAGGTACAGATAGTTCTATAGTTCGATTTGGGAATAGCTCATCATTATTTTTGTTATATTACTTAAGATGTTAGACATTGAAGACTGGGTAAATCTTAATAGTATCTGGTAGCACCAATTTGTAGAAAGTAGAAGAGACTTGTACAATGACTTTGAATGGTCTAATAAATTTGCTGTTTAGCTTTGTAGATAGTCTATACTTGAGGTTATTAACTCAGTATCCTCAGATATCTAGTAGGACTTTTTTTTCTCTGATATCAAAAGTTTCTTCTTAGTGGTGTTGGTTAATATACTCTGACTATTGTTCTTAAGCTCAAGATAAATTCTCAATTGTGATCTAGCTTAGATTATGCATTCAGTGTAGGAATTCTTCAATAACTTCAACTATAGAGGGTTCATTAGTGGTTTGGATAAGTGTTAGAGGAGTGTTTGGGTTTTGTTCTATATTGGCAAAGAATGGGTTCATTTCAAGAGAGGCTTGCTTGCTATTGTTATAGGCAAACTCAACTGCAGTGAGGTGTTCATTCCAATTATCTTGTCTGTAGAAAATATAGTTCCTTAGCAGTTATTCCAGAGTTCAGTTCATTCTTTTGGTTTAGCCATTAGTTTTAGAGTGAAAGGCTATAAATAGTATAAGTTTCATTCTAAGATATACATAGAAGGCTTTCCAAAAATGGCTGGTGAATTTTGGGTCTCAATCACTAATAATGATCTTAAGATGATCAGAATAGTAGAAAATATTATCAAACAAGAGTATGGCTATGTCTAGTGCTGTTGTAGTAGTAGTAGTTGGCATAAAGTGAACTTGTTTGCTGAGATAGTCCATAAAGATAACAATTGCATTCTTTCTGTTCTTAGTTCAGAGTAGTTATATAATAAAGTCTATAGAGATTTATTTCCAATTAGTAGATGGTACTGGGATGGGGTGGAGTAGGCCAGGTTTTTCTAGTGTTGAGGACTTATTGCATTTGCAGGCACCATAGAAAGTGATATAGATCTTTAGCTAATCTACCATATGAGGCCAATAGAAGTTTCAAGAAATAACTTCATAATATTTATCAAATTCTAAATGTCCAGCTATAGGAGCATCATGACATTTGAATAGAATAGTACTTTGAAGATCTTGGTTGTTTGGAACATACAATCTGTCCTTATAGTAGATAGTATTATCCTTCAGTTAGTATTGATGATACTAGATATACTTGTCAGTATTGTTACTACTCAGAATTTCTCAGAGTGCTTGGGCTTCCTTATCATTAGTGTATACTGTGATAATTTGTTCCATATAGTATTTATGACCAAGGTAAGAGTTTAGATAACTTTTTCAATTGGTGGTCTGAAGATTGCATCAGTAATAATATTTTCCTTGCCAGGGCAATTTTGGATTTTATAGTCAAAGTTGGTAAGGACTTTCATCCATCTGGCTTACTTTCTGGAAAGGGTAGCCTGGGTCTTGATGTTAACTAATGATTTGTAGTTAGTTAATATAGTGAAGTATGCTCCTTCTAGATATAGTTACTATTTGATCAGAATGTCTATAATGACTAGTATTTCCTTCTCATAGATTGAATAGTTGATTTTGGCATCATTGAACTTATAAGAATGATAGGCCACAGGGTGTCCTTCTTATATAAGTACTGCTCCAAGAGCTAGGTCAGAGATATCAGTAGTGACTTTATATAGTAGAGCAGGATTTGCTGCTTAAAGTACTGGTGTGGTTATCAAGATATCTTTTAGTGCTTGAAAGGCTATATCTTGTTCAGGTCTCCAGTTTACAAGATTGTTGAAGTCTTTCTCTTGTTTCATGGTCTAGGGCTGTTCTTCTTTCTTGCTATACTTGGTCATTTGGGTAAGAGTGGTAGCAATCTTGGTAAAGTTTGCAACAAATCATCAGTAATAGTTTGCTAATCCCAGAAATAACTAGAGATCTTTCAGCTTCTTAGATCTGGGTCAATTCTTGATTGTGGAGATTTTGCTGGAGTCCACTTTGATTCTATTTGGTGTAATAATGTTTCTAAGGAATTGAATTTCTTTCTAGAGAAATTCACATTTGCTGAGTTTTGTAAAGAGTCAGTTTTCTCAGAGTTTCAGTAGTACTAGTTTGAGGTGTTCAAGATGTTCCTCCAGAGTTTTGCTGAAGACTAGGATGTCATCAATATAGATAACAACAAATTTGTCTAGGTATGGATACAGGATGGTATTCATCAGTATCTGGAAGGTTATAGAAGCATTAGTTAAGCCAAAAGGCATACCCAGGAACTTGAAGTATCCATAGTGAGTTCAGAAGGCTGTCTGTAGATATCTTCTTCTTTCTTAGCAATTTTCCAGTAGCCATTTTACAGGTCAAAAGAGCTCATGAATTGTGGGTTGGTAAGCCTATTGAATATTTTATCGATTCTAGGTAATGGGCAATAGTTCTTAATGATCTGTTCATTGAGGTCATGATAATCAATTCACATTTATAGATCTCCTCCTTTCTTGACAACAAAGAGGACTGGTACATCAATGGGTAATATACTGAGTCTGATGAATCCTTATTTTAGGAGTTCATCAATTTCTTTCTTAATTGTAACAATTTCTCTCAGAGATATGTAGTAGATTGACTTGAAGGCTGGCTTGGTATCTGGGATGGTCTTGATGGCATGGTCTACTGCTCATTTAGGTGGTAGGTCTTTCAGAAGTTTTTTTGGGAATATATCTCAGAATTTCTGGAGTAGGAGTCTGATATAGCTATCAACTTTGAAAAAGTCTTTTTCAGAGTTCTCAGGTTCTTCTTTATGGAGATGGCAAAGAGAGGACATTTCTTGGCCAATTTCTTGAGCTATAGCTTATTGATGTGAGTAATCTTTGGTCCAGGGTCACTAGAACTGAGTGGGTCCTTTTTGCTTTATAGTTTAAAGTTGTGGTATCTTTTCTTGATGATTAGGGAATGGTTTATCCAATTGATCATGGGGTTCTCTTGTTTCAACCATGGGGTTCCAAGGATGATTTCATTATTAGGAAGTGGTATAATCTAGAGGGTAACATATACTCAGTAGTTACTAATTTAGAAGGGTAGATTGTAGACTTCCTTACTAATAATATGCAAGGTTCTATCAGCTATGGTAACTGCTTGAGTTTGTTGTATCAGAGATGTCAGGACCTTGAGTCTATTGGCTATTTCTTCATTGATAAAGTTGCCTGAGATACCACTATCTATCATAATCTTGACAAGTGCTCAGTTGACAAAAGCTTGAAGTATAAGCAGTTTGTCTGATCTGATAGTAGTGATTTTGGTTATAAGAGCTTTCCTTCTGTTGGTTATTCTTTGAGCCAGTTCATTAATATAAGAAAGCAATTGTTGATTATTTGGGAAGAGTACATTCCAATACTGTGAAGACATTAGCCACTTAGTATATATCTATTTTTGATTTTCTTGTGGAATTGTTCTTCTTTATTCATGATAGATTGGGGTGGAGCTTTGTTTGATAAGTCAAATCCTTTGGATCCTTGAATGGTGGGCAGTAGTTCAGGGACTTCTTTAACTATCAGAGCTGATTCAATTTTCTCAAATAGGATCTGAGTAATATAGAACCCAATATGGATCTTGAATTATGTTCAACTATAGTTTCAGATGAGGATAATAATTTTGCCTGTATAATCTTCATCAATGACTCCTCCTTCTACTGAGAGTTCTTTCAATACTAGGCTGCTGTGATAGTATTAGTACTCTGAACAGATAGAGTTGATCCAGATGAGATTTGATTCAGGGTCATCATATGAAGAATTTGAATCAACTCAGATTTGTCTCATGATCTGATCTGGATTGTTCTGAATTGATCCATCCAGATTGATCTATCCAGATTGATTATAAGTGCACAACCTCCAAGCCACAGAAATCACATGTCACCCTCTTAACAAGCTACTGAAATTGCATACAAACTCTGAACAAATCTGGAAATCACCTATGTGATCACGAAGCTGAGTCAAACAGAAATCACAGCACACAAAGCTGAGTCAATACAAAGTCACGGAACACAAAGTTCATACAAACAGAATCTTACTAATCAAGAACAGATGTATATATACCGAGCCCCGAGATGCATCAAAACAGAACCAAAACAAATAATAACTATAACTTCCAAACACACAAACATGACCACCGAGATCTACAACTGCATCTGTGCTGACATTTGGAATGCCATTATCAACCGAGTCACACCCCCTCTGCCCCTCATGAATATCCATAGCCTAGCACCCCTCTACTTCATTGAAGCTTGATGGAACACCCTGAACATGCTTAATGAGGCCCACCAGATTGGACAAATCTCAAGCTACTATCAGATCGGCCACCTCCTGGAAGACATGGTTGAACACCACTATGATACAGACATTATCCAGATGTCTCAACACCAGAAGCTCATTGCCTGCAAACACTGAGAACTCTTCTATGAGTACAGCACCTTTATTCTCTGCCTCCAAGTTACTACCAGCAAAATGGTTGCTACCCTGTCCTATGGCCAAATCGATGACATGATACAAGAACTCAACCACAAGTATCTTGAGTACATTGAAACCACAGACAGAACCTTTCCACACCCCAATGACCACATCCTGCAAATGCCCCAAGTTGGATACGCCATGAAGGATATCTATGATATAATCCACTTTAATGAGGACGAAGTAGAAGACAATGATCCCTCTGATGCTGACATGACCTCAAGCCAAGGATCTCTACCAACTCTGATCACACCGCCAACTTTGCCGATGAACTTACAATAGTTCATAACTGTCTACGAGACTTATTGGGACAATGACCACTGGTATGAATACCAACCTGCATTCACTCCCAATTACTTCAACTACAACAAAGAAACCGGAGAACACAACCTGTACCTTCAGACAACCCTTGAGATCAAACCAACCACCCCACCACCTGAGTACAAGCAACATGAACCACAGCCACCAGCATACTACAATCTTGCGACTAATAGTGCTGTAACCTACAGAAGGTATGCAGACAGCGAATCCAATGAAAACGAAGATAATGTACCACTTCTTCACCCCCCAACACCTTATCCAGCATACGAGACAGATGATGCTATCTTGTGGGATGGAGATAAAGTTCCAATGTATTATTACCTTAGCCAACAAGGAGAAGTAATCTGTGAACTACTCTTCCTAGATGACTACTTTATCAGAGATAATATCATTAATAGTGATGTCATCAAAGACTACCCAGACAGTGTCTAACCTATAAATAGTTTAACAGTCGTAGTATAGTTAGATTAGCCTTATACGACATGACTATGAACTGACTCAGCAGTCAGATGATCTCTTGATATATTAGATCATACTTGTACTACATGACTGCATTCTGACTCAACAAAGTACTTAGTGCTACATCCATATTTAGCATAGTTCAGATAGCCCCTCACTAGTATAAACACCCCCTCCTCTAGACCTCAGAATCTGAGACTCGAATACATAAGAACATTCCTGAATATCTTCCCACGATATCCCTCCATACAACTACTTCTAGTATAGCAATATCATAAATAGCGAATAAACTTATTTAAATACCCACAAACCAATCTTAAGTAAATCCACTCCCTGTTAGGTCCTACTCCTAACCCCATCACCAAATTTCTTAATTAGGTATTGTCTGCAGCAATACGCCAATTCAACCTAGCTGGTCTTAGTTTCTTGAACTTCCTGAAATACGGAAAATCCTGAACACCCAGAACTAGTCCAAAAAAGGACTTTGGTTGAGATGTCAACCCGATCTTGAATTCAATGAGCATAGAGGATGTACTTCATATGAAATTGATCTTGACCATAAGAAAACAGTCTTCCAGAATATCCAGAACTACATAACAGTTACCCTAAAAAGCAACCCTCTTACAACTTGGTAGCAGCAGTTTACAATCCATTTCTACTTCAAGACGCTTCCTCACCCCACTACAAACCCTTCTGCGAATTCCTACAAGTTGGTATAAAGCCCAACCTCTGAACTGGAATTTATCCTGAACCATCTGACAATCTAGAGAGAATTGAACCTGACGTATAAGGACAATTTGACCTCCACACCTGCAACAAGTGGGACAAATTTCATTCAAAGAAAGAAGTACTCCGATTAAATCAGCAAATAGACAAACACCTATTCACCGAACTCCTTGCACTACACCCAGCAAGTCAAGATGAAGAAGGTCTTATAGAAGCCTTCTTTACTCTTCTCAACAAGAGTTTCATTAGCTCTACAAATCTGAGTGACCTAGGACAACCAGCAGTAGTCTTTCTGGCCTTAGTTTCTCATGAAGCCCAAGCCTCTATAGCCAAGTAGCTCAACTCTATTGACTTTCACCGAACCAGGACCAGGACTGCGTTATACTACCAATTCCAGAACAGCAAGGCCCGCCATATTCTTAAGGAAGAAGCAAGAGAAACCCTTCATCAACTATCTGATCCCAAATCTGAAGCAGGCCATGCTACAGCCCTACCTGAATCTGAAACTAATACTAAACCGGAACTTAACTTTGAATTAAGTCCATCTGAAATCAGATATACAACTGATTCTGTCTACTTTGACACTGAGCAAACCCAATTACATGGGGACCAAATCGAAGAGGAAGAAGAGTATCTCAGTGAATTCGATCCTGGATACACCACTGAAGGAAACACATCTCCATCTGGACAGAACACACCTACACAGCAACAGATAGCTATCTATCAAGCCCTTACTCCAGACCCACAACTATTACTCCAGCAACTTACACAGACCAAAGAACTCTATCACACTCTGCACCAGTACCTCAAGAAGTACCAGTAACACCACTACTAGTAGTCCAACTGCCTCCAGTAAACAACATGGCAAACCAACAGATTCTAGACCTCACAGCCCAGATAGCTATAATGGTAGCAACCATTACTGCCTTAGCCGAACAGACCCGACCTACAAAAAATCTGAGTCTACCTACCTTCAATGGTACTGCACAAGAAGTCCAAAGCTTCATTAGTGTAGTGTACACCAACTTTGAAGCCAATCAATGGACCAATGAATGAGTCACTGACCATGTTCTGACAAATAATCAAGATCACACTCTGGAACAACTCTTTGCTACCACTACAGCCTATATCTGCCAAGTTGTTACATTCTTCTGAGGACCTGCCGAAGAATGGTGGCAAACTCTTCCCAAAAAACCCCTCACATGGGATAATCAACCTGCAGTAGTTGCTCAGAATGCAGCAAATAATGCCCCAGGATATGGAGCCCATCCTGCAGCCCCTGGACTTAAACAACTCATGATTGCTCAATATCGCAGCGAAACCATGATCACTGAATCCTGAGTAAAACTCCACAACCTCAAATTTGATGTACATGGCAAGGAGGAATTCGAAACCTTCTGTACAAAACTCGAGTCACTCCTGAACACTGTTGGCCTAGGATATATTGCCAATGATGAAGCATGAAATAGTACAAGAGCAGATCATTTATTCGATGCCCTACCTGAATGGCTTACTAGAAAAATCCAAGAACAAGAATGCTCAGTTGGTTGTGACCACCAACAATGGTGCCTGGCAAGAATCAAGACTATGGTCAAGCAGATCCTAACAGCTGGATCCATTCTGCCTTGAAGACAATTCAACAACAAAGAAAAGACTTAGACCAAGAAAGAAGAACCCAAGCATGAAGCATCCCAAGCTCCCTCAACATCCACTTCATGGACACCCAGAAATCATGAACCCACCCAGCCGAGCACCTTCAAGAAACTCACTGAAGGTGAAAGGAATGAACTTCGAAGAAGCGGAGCATACTTCTATTGCCAAAAGATAGGACATATGGCCAGTACCTGCCCTAACTGAAAACCCTGAACAGCAACACAAGCAACTATTACCACTCTGCACCACCTCAACAATCTGACCACCAGAACACTAGACTTTGTCAAGTTAAGACAAACTGCTAAGGCCCCAACCAAAGGAAGTCAAAAAGCAGCTGGATATGATCTGTATACAGCCGAAGAAGCTACAGTCTCTAACTGAGAAGTCAAGCAAGTCTACACAGGAATCAGTATCCAAATTCCTGAAGGATATGTTGGAAGAATATGCTGTTGCAGCAGCCTAGCATTGAAAGGACTCTCCATAGAAGGAGGAGTCATTGATGAAGATTACACAGGTGAAATTATTGTCCTCATCTGAAACCACAGTTGGACACCCTTCAAGATCCCTATAGGCTTCTGCATTACCCAGATCCTATTCGAAAAAATTGAGTCAAACCTGATAGTTAAGGAAGTCTCTGAACTACTGCCCACCATCCAAGGATCTAAAGGATTTGGTTCATCAAACAAGGCCCCAGCCCAATCTATCAAGAATAAAGAAGAACAATTCTACAAGAAAATCGAAGATGGATATGTACCAAGTAGCCAATGCCCCTATGGCATTGGAATATACTCTTCCCAAATAATTGATGATTGCTTCTCTTGTGTCAACGAACTGGCTCAAAGAAGAACCAACAGAAGGAAAGCCCCTATAACCGAAATCACTACCATTGGATCAGACAAACTGCTTACATTTAAAGCTTTTGTCAATTGAGCACCTGTCAAGATTATGATAGACAGTGGTGTCTCAGGCAACTTCTTCAATGAAGAAATAGCCAACAGACTCAAGGTCTTCACCTCTCCGGTACAACAAACTCAAGCAGTTGCTACAGCTGATGGAACCTCACATGTCATTAGTAAGGAAGTCCACAACCTACTCTTCTGAATTGGTGACTATCAAGTACATATTACCCTTCAAATTGTACCACTCCCTGATAACGAAATCATCCTTGGAACTCCATGGTTGAAACAAGAGAACCCTATGATCAATTGGGTAAACCATTCTTTGACCATCAAGAAAGGATGCCACAACTTCAAACTACAAGGCAAAAAGGACACACTCAATACTAGTGACCCTGGACTAAAGATTACCCACATCAATAAGCTACAACTTAAGAAATTAGCCAAGAGATGCCCTCTCTTTGCTATCTCCATCTGTCCATCCAAAGGAGAACCCAAGAACTCTGAAGAAGACTTTTCCAAAGTTGACAGCCATGTCAGACCACTACTTGAGAAATTCTGAGACATATTCCCAAAGAAACTCCCAAAAGGCCTACCTCCCAAACAAGCAGTGGACCATGCCATCAAGACTATTCCAGATGCCAAGCCAGCCTTCAAGTTAATCTACCACATGTCTCTAAGAGAAATCGATACACTGAAGAAAGAAATTGATGAACTCCTGGAACAAGGATTCATCAGACCCAGTGTATCACCCTATGGTGCACCAGTCCTCTTTGTTGTCAAGAAAGGAGGAGACCTGCGAATGTGCATTAATTACCATGACCTCAATGAATAGACCATCAAGAACTGTTGCCCACTACTCAGAATTGACAAAATATTTGATAGGCTTACCAACCCACAATTCATGAGCTCTTTTGATCTGTGAAATGGTTACTGGCAAATTGCCATGAAAGAAGAAGACATCTACAAGACAGCCTTCCAAACTCACTATGGACATTTTGAATTCCTGGTTATACCCTTTGGCTTAACTAATGCTCCTACAACCTTCCAGACACTGATGAATACCAATCTGCATCCATATCTGGACAAATTCGTTATTGTCTATATTGATGACATCCTAGTCTTCAGCAAAACTCTGGATGAACATCTTGAACACCTGAAGCTAGTACTACTGAAACTCCAAGAAAACTGACTCTTCACAAAACTCAGCAAGTGCAAATTCCTTCTGAAAGAAATTTAGTTCCTTGGACATATTGTCATGCCAAATGGAACAAAGTAGACCCCAGTAAAATCTCCACAATCAAAGATTGGTCCAGACCCAAGAAGCTGAAAGACCTCCAGTCATTCCTGGGATTAGCAAACTATTATAGATGATTTGTTACCAACTTCACCAAAATCACCACTGCCCTTACCCAAATGACCAAGCATAGCAAGAAAGAAGAATAGCCCTGGACCACAAAACAAGAGAAGGACTTCAACAATCTTGTAAATTGGAGACCTGAACAAGATACCACCTTCCAAGCACTAAAGGATGCTTTGATAACCACTTCAGTACTTCAAGTGTTTAAGTGGCAAATCCTGCCCTACCATATGAAGTTACTACTGATGCCTCTGACCTTGCCCTTGGAGCAGTACTCATGCAAGAAGGACACTCTGTGGCCTATCACTCCCGTAAGTTCAATGATGCCAAAATCAACTATGTAACTCATAAAAAGGAAATGTTAGCCATCATAGACACTCTGATCAAATAGTGACCATATCTAGAAGGAGCACACTTTACTGTATTGACTGACCATAAGTCATTAGTCAACATCAAGACCCAGGCTACCCTTTCTTGAAAGCAAGCCAGATGGATGAAAGTCCTCACCAACTTTGACTATGAAATCCAGTATCACCTGGGTAAGGAAAACATTGTTACCGATGCAATCTCCAGACCACCTATTGAAGAAGTCATCCAAACTCTCACCCTAATTACAAACTCCATCATGGAACAAATTATCACAGCATATATTAATGATAAAGAAGCTCAAGTACTCTGAGAAATCCTGAACAGTGATGATACTGACAAGTATACCCAGTACAATCAATACTAACTTAGGGACAATGATATTTACTCTAAGGACAGATTGTATGTTCTAAACAACCAAGACCTCTGAAAGACTATCCTATTCGAATGTCATGATGCCCCTACAGCTGGACATTTAGGATTTGATAAATGCTATGAAGTTATCTCCTGAAACTTCTATTGGCCCTGCATAGCAGATCAGCTAAAGACCTATATCACTTCCTGTGATGCCTGCCAATGTAACAAGTCCTCAACCCTAGCAAAACCTGGTCTACTCCACCCTATCCCAGTACCATCCACTAATTGGAAACAAGTCTCTATGGACTTCATTGTATAACTACCCCGAACCAAGAACAGGAAAGATGCAATTGTTGTCTTTGTGGACTATCTCAGCAAACAAGCTCACTTTGTGCCTACTACCACCACTGCAATAGCACTAGACATAGCCACACTCTTGTTTGACAATATCTTCCACTATCATGGTCTTCCTAAGATCATTGTTAGTGACCAAGACCCGAAATTCACCAGCCATTTTTGGAAAGTCCTCCATGTGTACCTTGGAATGAAACTTGCACTATCTATAGCCTTTTACCCCAAAACTGATGGCCAAACTGAAAGAATGAATCGAACTCTGGAACAAATGCTAAGAAACTATGTTTTCTACAGACAAGATGATTGGCATGAACACCTCACTGCAGTCGAGTTGCCTATAACAACAGTAAGCAAGCCTCTCTTGGAATGACCCCATTCTTCGCCAACACTGGACAAAACCCAAACACTCCTCTGACACTCATCTGAACCACTGAAGAACCCTCTACAGTCGAAGCTGTTGAAGAATTCTTACTCCGAATACGTAATCTAAGCCAGATCGCAATTGAGAATTTATCACGAGCTCAAGAACAACAGTCACAGTATGTTAACCAACATTGCTGAGAAGAAACCTTTGATATTGGAGAAAAAGTCTATTAGACATCTGAGGATACCGAGTTGACAACCTCAAGCACAGACTATCTATAAAGCTGAACAGCAAGTTCATTGGATCATTTGAAGTCAACTCACAAGTCTCTCTGACCTCTTACAAATTGGCGCTACTGGACACCATTAAGATTTACTCAGTCTTCAATGTCCAATGTCTCAAGTAATATAATGACAATGATGATAAACTATTCCTGAACCGAACTATAAAACCACCTGCCCTTGTCTTTATTAATGACCAGGAAGAATACGAAGTTGAACAAATCCTCAACAAATATGGCCACAAGAACCACCCTGAGTATCTCATTAAATGGAAAGGTTATTCGATCCATGATGTAACATAAGAACCCAAGACCAATCTTCAGAATACTACCAACTTAGTTCAGGAATACGATTCCTTGAACAACTAAAATCTGAACACTCCTGCACCTATCAGTTCATACTATATATTATACCCTCCCAAACACTATAATTATCATGAACAAAAATCAAGAACTCAGCAAGTCCAGAATACTAATCCTCTAGAAAAATAGCAAAACTGAAAGCCAGCTTATTCTCCCCATACCACTGGTGGGAAATGAGGCATAGATATTTAAGAAGATTCCTTAAAGGAAATTCTCCAGCAGTGAATGACATCAGAATCACTTCCGGCACATGACATTGAACATATAACCCTTTAACGTGTGAATCCAACGTGTTAGGCAACTGTACTATAAGCATACCACTTTCTGAAAAAATGGACTTTACTGTACTTTTGACCTCCCAAATGGTGTAACAACACTAGAACAAAATTAGAAGGCCCCGACAAGGATGTTGAAAGCTAAGAAGGGGAGAGTTGTAAGCACACAACCTCCAAGCCACAGAAATCACATGTCACCCTCTTAATAAGCTACTGAAATTGTACACAACCTCTGAATAAATCTGGAAATCACCTGTGCAATCACGAAGCTGAGTCAAACAGAAGTCACAGTGCACAAAGCTGAGTCAATATGAAGTCATAGAACACAAGGTTCAAACAAACAGAATCTTACCAATCAAGAATAGATGCATATATACCAAGCCCCAAGACGCATTGAAACAGAACCAAAACAAATAACAACTACAACTTCCAAACATACAAACATGACCACCAAGATCTACAACTGCATCCATGCTGACATTTGGAATGCCATTGTCAACCAAGCTATACCCTCTCTGCCCCTCATGAATATCCATAGTCTAGCACCCCTCTACTTTATAGAAGCTCGATGGAACACCCTGAATATACTTAATGAGACCCTCTGGATTGGACAAATCTCAAGCTACTACCAGATCAGCTGCCTCCTAGAAGACATGGTTGAACATCACCATGATATAGACATTACACAGATGTCTCAACACCAGAAACTCATCACCCACAAACACTGAGAACTCTTCTATGAGTATAGCACCTTTATTCCCTGCCTCCGAGTTACTATCAGTGAAATGGTTGCTACCCTGTCCTATGGCCAAATCGATGACATGATACAAGAACTCAATCACAAGTATCTCAAGTACGTTGAAACCACAGACAGAACCTTCCCACACCCCGATGACCACATCCTGCAAATGCCTCAAGTTGGATATACTATGAAGGACATCTATGATATAATCCACTTTGATAAGGACAAAGCAGAAGACAATGATCCCTCTGATGCTGACATGACCTCAAGCCAAGGATCTCTACCAACTCTGATCACACCACCAACTTTGCCAATGAACTTATAATAGTTCATAACTGCTTATGAGACTTATTGGGACAATGACCACTGGCATGAATACCAACCCGCATTCACTCCTGATTACTTCAACTACAATGAAGAAACTGGAGAACACAACCTGTACCTTCAGACAACCCTTGAGATCAAACCAACCACCCCACCACCCAAGTACGAGCAATATGAACCACAGCTACCAGCATACTACAATCCCATGATTCATAGTGCTGTAACCTACAGAAGGTATGCAGATAGTGAATCCAATAAAAACGAAGACAATGCACTACTTCTTTGCCCCCCAACATCTTATCCAGCATACGAGACAGATGATGCAATCCTGTGGGATGGAGATGAAGTTCCAATATATTATTACCTCAGCCAACAAGGAGAAGTAATCTGTGAACCACTCTTTCTAGATGACTACTTCATCAGAGATGATGTCATTGATGGTGATATCATTGAAGACTACCCAGATAGCGTCTAAACCTATAAATAGTTTAACAGTCATAGTATAGTTAGATTAGCCTTATACGATATGACTGTGAACTGACTCAGCAGTCAGATGATCTCTTGACTTGTCAGATCACACTTGTACTATGTGACTGCATTCCAACTCAGCAAAGCACTTAGTGCTACATCCATATTTAGTATAGTCCAGATAGCCCCTCACTAGTATAAATACCCCCCCAGCTCCTTTCTCTACTACCTTACTGGTCACAAGGTTTGGTAGGCAATCTTCCGAGTCCCCTTTCCCCTATTATTACCCCCTCTACCTCGGGTTGGTTTGCTGTGCCTGCAGGGACATGGTGGGAGGAGGGCAATGGTGATGAGTTGCCCCTTTATCAGTGTCGGATCGGTGCTTCCTCCACTTTTTCGTGGATTCTAGTGCCTTCAGCTGCATCTGGAGTGTACCCATTTTGGTGCGGCGCCTTCTTCCTTTTGCCATCACCAACAAGGAGTTATCTCGGTATATCTCAGGCTACATAGGGAGTCAGCCGACCTTGGGCATCAAGTACTCAGTGTAGGTTACCTGCAGGTCCTCAGTGCCTGTAGTGGGGCCCTCTGGCTTTGGCGAGCTTCCCGGCGAGCACGGTTCTAGCATAGGTAACTGCTTTTCGGGTGTTGTCGGGATGGGAGGGGAGATGGCTGTCACAGATAGGAGGAAGGGCGATAACGGTGAACCAGTAGGGTGTCAGGCTGGGGGCAGTTGTCGGGGCTGGGGCAGGTGCTGCTTCGGTGGGGCCTTTTGATTGGTGCGGCACGGTTAGGTGGTAGGTGTCACTCTCAGCTTCTTTTGGTGGGTAGCGGGGTGAGGCCCCAGTCATCAGGGGGGGTCGGGGGGCCCGAGGCTACCCATTTCAGACATCTTGGCTGCACTCAACTGGAACCAGGAGCTGACACGGCAATATGATCGAGGCCTACAGGCTTGAGTAGTGGGGTATTGGGGGTTTCCTCTCGCCTCACGTGTAAGTCCTTTACTCACCTCAAATGGGAGAACCAGGCCCTACCCACTATGTTGTACTTTGATGAGGGTTTTTCTTTGCCTGTCATTCTCTTTGGGGTGGCAGGGGCTATTCTATTCGGCTCAGGTGTGGTCTTGTACATACATTGGGTTCTCAGGCATGTGCTTTTGGTTGTTGGCATATGGTTGGGTTTCCCATGGTGATAGGGAGAGCATGGTGCACAGAATGAGGTGTGGGCCAATATAGGCCCTGCTGTGCCTAGTATGGTTGAGCTGCTGGACAATAGCTAGCCTAGGTTAATGGGGGGGCAGTGCTTGGTGAGTGGTAGGGGAGGGTTTTGGCCTATATAGTCTAGGTTCTCTTCCAATAAAAATCCGCGGGTCATGAGTCTATTAAAAAAAAAAAAAAAAAAAAAAAAAAAAAAAAAAAAAAAAAAAGTATAAATACCCCCTCTCCCAGACCTCAGAATCTGAGACTCGAACATACAAGAACATTCTTGAATATCTTCCCACAATATCTCTCTATACAACTACTCCTAGTATAGCAATATCATGAATAGCAAATAAATCTATTTAAATACCTACAAACCACTCTTAAGTAAATCTGCTCCCCATTAGGTCCTACTCCTAACTCTGTCATGAAATTTCCTAATTGGGTATTGTCTGCAGTAATACGCCAATTCAACTAAGCTGGTCTTAGTTTCTTGAACTTTCTGAAATACGGAAAATCCTGAACACCCAGAACTAGTCCAAAAAAGGACTTTGGTTGAGACATCAACCTGATCTTAAAATCAATAAGCATAGAGGATGTACTCTATATGAAATTGATCTTGACCATAAGAAAATGGTCTTCCAGAATATCCAGAACTTCCAGAAAACCCTTCCAGAACTATGTAATGGTTACTCTAAAAAGCAACCCTCTTACATTGATCCATCTGGATTGAAATCTTTAGTGATATCACTCTTTCTTTTGTTTATTTTACTTTTGTTTTTTTTTTCCTGCCACACTTTGGTGACATCACTCTTTCCTTTTGTTCCCTCTTTTTTCTTTGTTCTTTTTCTTTGTTCTTTTTCTTTGTTCTTTCCTGTCACATCATGAGCAAACAAAACAGCAGTTCTTAATTCATATATTGATCCAGTTTACTCATTTTTCACCCTACAATGATCATCAAAAGAGAGAGTATTCGAGATAGAAATACACTCTCTGCTGACAATGTTAGATTCTTTCTCATATGGGCAGCACACAAGCTACTCATCAAGAGCCAAAGGAGTGACAGCAGTGGCAATGGTAGTAGTGATAGTGATAGCAATAGCAGTGGTGATGGTGGTGGTGATGGCAGGGATGAGAGAGAATTCCGGCAACAACTCATAGCAGCCCTTCAGACCTTGGAATTCACAGACCTCACAGCTATGTACGTGGCAGCCTTTTTGGAGCAGCTGATAGTAGATGTAGGTTGCTCACTTGGTCACCACTTGTTTACTTATATTTATTTAAATTTCCCCAGTATGACCCAATTCAACTTGTACTTTTCTTAGGGTCTACAGCTCTATAGTGAGATCTGTCAACTTTATTCACAATATCTAGTCAAGATGAAGAAAGACTGGTGGACATTATGGGGCATGCCTTTGGTGACTGAGCTGTTGAATCAATACATCGCATGGCAGAGGTCTCAAAAGGAATAGAAACAAGCCTTTGTGAGCAATCTTGTGCAACTTATGCAACTTGTCAGCATACAACTCATCAGTATGCAGCTTACTCACTCATGCTCTTTTTCTGAAATACCCATCTCTATATTTTATTTAATTTTATTTTTTATATGGTCTCCTCCTAAAAAACACCCACACTCACACACAACCTGCCTACATACAATCTATCTGCATACAACTCATCCATATGCAACCTGTCTGCACACTTATCTCAGTCCCTCAGATCAGGGCTCAGTTCCATTGAAAAGGAGAGTTCAAAGTTACCCAAGTTCAACTATGTCTGGCATCTGATCAAATAGAGAAATTTGAGGGCAAGATGTTCAGCATGAGCAGTACCAGCATTATCATCAAGGCTTGGGGGTCTACATTCAAATCAGAGCCAATCGTTCTTGACCAAGAGGTCCATTGACCGGCAGGAGTAACCAATGATGAAGAGAACTATATCATTATTAATGAACATAGAGAGGTGGTCGTAATGGTGGTAAAGAACCTCTATGGCAATAAGCTTCACTGCCACATCAACAAGATTTGTGAGGATTGCATCAAATACTAGGTGGCAGGAAAGAGGGGGCAAAAAAAGCAAGGAGGGGGAGTTTGGACAGGAATTAGATATACTGCAACACTGGCAAAGGGTGGGTTCCAGAGTTGTAAAATTTCCTGCACTCATTTTCCTTTTTTTCCTCCTCTCCAGATAAATCACACTCTTTGCTGACATACTCTTTTTTGATACAATTCCAGGGATGCATAAGATTCTGTACCCCTACTGGAACTTTAGAAGTGCCATTGAAGATCAAATTGAATATGAGCATAATATAGCCTGTATGGCAATGGTGGCTATGATCTGGGGTTCTTTGAGCAGATTGATAGAGCGTATGGCAGACCAGCTTGGTAGTGATCTTGGCATAGCTATACATACATTCTTGGTGCAATTTAGTGTGCCATATGAGGTAAGATACTCTGCTTTTTAGAGGTGCTGCAGCCTAGGGAGTTTCTGCAGCCCAGGGGGTTTCTGCAGTCCAGGGGATTTCTGCACCCCTACATGCAAAAAGGACTGACTGATTGCTGTCCATTTTGGCAGATTTCTAAGCTGAGGCTGGACCAAGAGCAGGCATCCACCAGCACAGCCTGGTAGTATGAGGTCCTGGACCAAGAGTTTACCTAACCATATACTTGTTTCACATCAGAATATGTTGGGTGCAACATTTCTCTGTCTATACACACAGACAACAATATCACCCCAGTAATGTTTTATGTCCCAGAATAGAAGGGCTCAATCTGGGAGGATAGCAGAGGAGTCTGGTATAATTTCACCTATGGTTTTAGGGTCTCGTTTGTGGCCAACATGGCTGTCCTCTTCCAACCACATGACCACCATTGTACCATCACCTTCAAGGAGAGCTTGGACACAACAGTTGTCACACTTACAACAGATGATAGGCTCATCAAGGCCTGGGATCAGTAGGTGGAGCTGTTTTTGTAAGGGTTAGGTAATCTTTCACGAGGGATAGGCAGTCTTTTGTAAGGGTTAGGCAGTTATTTTATATGGGTTGAGCAGTCTTATGTAGGGGGTTGGGCCAGGCACCTCTTCTGTAGCACTAGCTTAGCCATTGTGCAGGGCCCTACCAGCCCCTTGGTTCTGCTCTGCAGTGCTATCAGTGTGGTGCTGCAGTGAAGGGCCATAGTGCCTGTGGGACCTGAACCGATGATGGGACCCAAATCTGTGGTGGACTTCAACCACCAGAAGTACCCTCTGACTGCCGGAAATGCCCTCTGACTGCCAGAAGCACCCTCTAACTGCCAGAAGCACCCTCCAGAAGCACCCTCCACCCCAGACTCCTTGGCGGCTCAGGGCTACCCCTATGTTGCTAGCAGAGGGCTGCAAATTTTGTGCACTCCCTCTGCCTACCCTACCCATCCCAGACACTTGTGGCTTGGGGCTGCCCCTTGCTGCCAGTGGAGGGCTGAAAATTTTGCACACTCTCTCTGCCAACCCATGCCCACCAACCCTGCTGACCAACCCTACCCACTGGCCCAGGTGCTGACAGCTTGGGGCTGTCTCTCACTACTGGTAGAGGGCTACAAATTTTGTGTGCTCCCTCTGCCTACCCCCCCCTCCACCTCCCCCCCTCTGCCTACCCCCC
>RBNI01001383.1:0-22701 GCA_003990745.1 Jimgerdemannia flammicorona | reverse complement strand
CCGATGAAAGACCACCTTGTCTAACACTATCTCCACTCTCCCCCCACTCTGCTCACAGATCCTCACTACCAAACCATGATGTCAGCCCCCCTGAGGACCCCAACCCACCCACCATCCAGTTAGCAGATCCCCCAATAGCCCTTTCCATCATAACACCTTCTCCTCCAGTCCCAGCCACTGGCTCTCCTCAAATACAAAAAGCCAATGGCCCACCAGTCCTACCCATATAGCTAATACCCATCCTATAGTGAGCCAACTATTACCTACCCCACCCACAAGCCGAGATCTCAAGTCCTCCCATCGATCCCCCTCCTCTACCAGCCTATGCCTCATACCCAGCCAATCCCCTATCTCAGCCCAAAAGTCCCCCAAAACCTCACACTCTCCTAGCCAATGTTCTGGCATCTGTACATGACCCCCAGCTCTCCCAACATCATAACACTCCTCACAGTCAAATTGTCCACCATCCACCAAATGCCCCATATGGAAATTTAGCATGATATTCCTCTGCAACATTCTCCACCATACCACCCAGAACTTGGAGGGAAGCCACCTCTGTACCTCTGCACTCCAAGACCAGATACCAGCCCAGTTCCACTCCTTGCCGATCTCTGCCATCTGCCAGCCACTTGGCCAAAGATCCTGACCAAGCCCCTGCTGGTACTCTACTCCCTCCCCAATATCGAACATAGTAAGTAGTGCACCCCCTAGGAGCAATCTATCCCAATGCCACATATTTGGCCCCCACACTACCTCCCCCTCATTACTCTGCCAGCGCAGGCCAATTCGGTGTGCTCCATTAGCTACGCCCCACCAAAAGCCCTTAAACCACAGCCACCGAGTTCCATTAAGCCCCACCAAAGAGAGCAGATCACTGGAGGACCCTCGAGGAGATGTTTGCATCTTCCATACCTTCTGCATCAGAGGCACCCAACTTCTGCCCTGCAATTCCACAGCTCTTTTCAACCACCAGGTATGCAAACAGTGCAGTCTCTTAGGAAAGTCTACCAGCCCAAGACCTCCCCTGACCACTGGCCTCGTAAGAGTATCCCAACTGACCTGGGACCTCCTCCCCACCCAAATCCAATCCCTAGCCATCTTCATCAGCTTCTTCACTACCTATGCCAGGAAGTCAAGGTGATATACCACATACCACAGCTTGGGGAACCAGTAAACATTTAGAATCGATACTCACCCTGCTAGAGAGATATGGCAACCTCCCCACCCTCGAAGGGCCTCCCCCCAAATGTTCACCCTGTTCTCCCACCACCCTCATAGCAAGACAGAACCATATATGGAGAGGAAGATGCCCAAATACCACACCACCTCACCAGTAGGGACAATTGTTTCAATGACATCCCCACCCACCAGCCCATTCTCTAGCACCATTGTCTCACACTTATGTCAGTTGAGCTTTGCCCCTGAGTGGGCCTCATACCATACCACTGTCTCCTGTAGGGCTGCTATATCTGCCACATTCCTAAGTTCAACCACCATATCATCAGTAAAGGCCCCTACCTTCCACACTATACTATATATAGAGAGCCCTGTCACCTTCCAGCGAATCCTATCCATCAATGGCTCCAGCGAAAGGGCATAAAGAATAGGGGACAGAGGATCCCCCTGAGGAACTCCTCTTCCCAAGGAAAATGCCCTCCCATGGTGACCATTATACATTAGAGCTATCTGACTGCTCTTCAGCAGACTCAATATAGAGATACTAAATCTCAGGGGAACTCCAATTCAGTCCAATATCTTGCCCAGCCACACCCACCATACATAGTCATAGGCCTTCTCCTGGTCCAGAAAGACCAATCTTCCATTCAGGCCACAGGCCCGGGCCCCTTCAATCACACCATGAACCCATGCAGTCTCATCTCGTATAAGTCTGCCCCCAACAAAGCCCTGCTGCTCCTCCCCCAGCACCTGTTGGACAACTCTCTGCAGCCTCGCGACAATCACCTTAGTCACCATCTTCCTATCTATGTCCAGAAGCATGATCGGCCTCCAGTTCTTCCAGTCTTCCCTCCTCCCCTTGTCTTTGTACAATAAGGTCACCAGCCCAAGATCCTGCTCCCCCACCCACTCACTGCTCTGAAGGACATGGTCACAGAGAGCAGCTATCTCACCCAAAACTCCAGGAACATTGACCATCTTCTTCCAGAAGTCCCATGGCAGTCCATCCTCCCCAGGTGTTGTCCCTAGTTTAGTTGCTGCCAGGACACTCTGAATCTCTTCCCCCAGCACCAGTATGATCAAGTCACCCAGTCCAGCTACCCATGGTGGCTCTCACTCTTTCAGCATGTCCATAATCTCTGCCTCATCAGCACCCCCTTCTCTCTCACTCCACAAGCCCTGCCATCTCTCCTTCAACACCCCTAAGATTTGTTGTGTGCTGTATATCATATTCCCATCAGCATTCAGGACCCCATCCCACTAATGTCGCACTCTCCTGGCTTTGAGCAGTCTTGATAAGTATCTAGTAGGCCGCTCACCCTCCTCAAGCCCCTGCCACCATAGTCTAGCAGCCATGCCCCACATATAAGTCTCCTCCTCTTCCCTTAACACCTGTTGTAGTTTCACAATCTCTAGTTTCATCCTCTCAATCCTCCAATCCTCTACCCCAACAACAGTAAGCAAATCCACCCAATCTATTTGCAATCTCCTCAGCCTGTTGAAAGCATCCCTTGTATGCCTCCTTCTCTGTCTCCCAGCCTCTCTACCAGCCTCTCCCCAATAAACTCTCACAGCCTCTTTCAATCTCATCTAGCAGACAGCCACAGGCAAACCCTCATGCCTCTAGGCAAAAACTTTTGCCTGAATATCCACCACTCACACTTCCCACAACCCCTTCTCAGCCAGCAGGGAGGAGTTAAGGCACCAATGTCCGGGTCCATCTCCACTCCCCCCAAACTGCCCCTGCCCCCAAAGTCCCCAGTGATCAGACCAAGGGCACCACTCAACCTCTAATATCTTCCAAACATCCAACCTCCAGCACTCTACCATCAGAATCCAATAAATCCTTATGCCCAAGCCATTCACCCAATGTATATAGACCCTCGCATCCCCCTACCTCATTCTGCCCATATCCCCTAATGAGCTCAACATCTTCACCTCTTCCCATGTATCCAGACCTCCACTTCGGCCCCCAGCACTCCTCCCTCCATCAGTCCTGTCTAGATGCTGATCCTGAACCATATTAAAATCCCCACCAAGTATATCAACCCCTTCCTCCAAGAAAATACCCTCCTCCAGCAGCTCCCTAATCCATGCAATCCTCTCACCCCTAGCTGCAGGGCAGTAGCAAGAGCCCACCTTTACTGATTCCCACCCTGGCCGATGCCAATCTCCCCAGACCAAGCGATCACTCCAGCTCCTGATGTCCCCCAATTCGCCTTGACTCTTCCTTTCAGTCCAGTCATCAGATGATTCTCCTTTATCTTATCTATGAAGCTCACTCTTCCAGTATAAGAGAGTTACTTGTTAGAGTAACTATTATATAGTTCTGGAAGGGTTTTCTGGAAGTTCTGAATATTCTGGAAGACTGTTTTCTTAGGGTCAAGATCAATTTCATATAGAGTATATCCTCTATGTTTATTGATTTCAAGATTGGATTGATATCTTAACCAAAATCCTTATTTAGACTAATTCTAGATATTTGAAATTTTCCATATTTCAGAAAGTTTAAAAAACTAAAACCAGCTTAGTTGAATCAGTGTATCACTGCAGACAATACCCAATTAGGAAATTTCATAATGAGGTTAGAAGTGGGATCTAATGAGGAGTAGATTTACTTAAGAGTGGTTTGAGAATTATTAAATAAGTTTATTTGCTATTCATAACATTGCTATATTAGGAGTAGTTGTAAAGGGATATTATGAGAAAGTGTTCAGAAGTTGTATTTGGATTATTCTGTCTGTTTAAGTCTGTCTAAGTCTGAGATTCTGAGGTCTGGAAGAGGGGGTATTTATACTAATAGGAGGCTATCTAGACTATACTAAATATGGATATAATACTTCATTACTATTGATGATATCATCTTTAATGAAGTAGTTATCTATGAAGAGTACTTCTCAGATTATTTCTCTATTTACTGAGATAATAATATATTGGGACCTTGTTACTATCCTATAGAATAGTATCATCTGTCTTGTATGCTTGGTATAGAGTTGGTGGATAAAAGAGGGGTACATTATCTTCACTTTCATCAGATTTGCTATCTGTTGTCACATAGTGGTCGCTGAGTCCTTCAAATATGTCAGATTCTCTTCAAGATATATCTCTTAGACTAACTCAAGTTTGTTATAAGTAAGTTCTTATTAGAGTGTCTTCCCAAGATCTTATAGTCCTCAAACTTCTTATCTTTAAACTGTCTTGTTATCTCTTAGATTGCTTGTAAGGAAGTATATATATTGTACTGAGAAGAACTGACTTTATTTCAGAGGAAATAAGAGGAGTATTTATACAAAATATAATTCAATGGTTGCTAAGATATAAAGCTAAATATAAATTACAATAACTAAAACTACTAAGTTCCAGAGTCAGTACTGATGGTTGTACAGGTTCAGGATACTGGTATAATTTAGTATTACATCAGAATACTGGTGCTAGAACAATTTCGCATCATCTCAGAATATCAGTACTAGTATTATCTGGTATTACATCAAAATATCAGTGCTGGTATTATCTGGTGTAACAAAGAACTTAGAGCAGAAAGTTCAGGATCATGGGGGCTTCATCCTTATCATCAGAGGTCAGGATATCTTTAAAGGAGATGAGGTCCACGAACATTTCATCAAGATTATATAAGTCATGCATTTCATATGCTTCAGGTATCTTGTGCATATTGTGCATCTCATATATGTTGAAGTTATGCAGAATGATGTCATCGCCAATGATGTCATCATGTTCAGCAGCGGGGAAATCAGAAAGGAGGTCTGGAGCTCTCCAATCTATAAGGTTCTCTTCCACAAAATAGAGAACAAATATGGGGTCTTGGGGAGGTCTAACCTGGATGCTTGGGCCTTGGAATACTGAGATCAGTCCTTGCAGGAATTGGTCTGAGTTGTCCTGAAGAATGGGATGCCAGAAGTCTTCTACTTTATCACTATTGAGGGTAATAGTGGAATGGGCTTCTGTAGCCACCCTGGCTTCTAGTATATTGATACAGCAGGATGACAGGTCTCTGAAATCTAAGACTCTAACATACTCCAAGTTGGGGATTGACTATGGTACATGCCTGAAGATCTGATGGATCTTCTTAACTATCCTTATTTTGTATATATCCATGAGAGTGGCATCTTGTAGCTCTTGAGTGCTGGCCTGTGTGAACTCCCAGCAAAGGAGGTTTCCTATTTCATACTCCTGCCACATTTGGAGGCATTTAGTAGCAATGGTGATCCTTGTTTCCATTTCATGATGGTAGAGTAGTGCTCCTAATGAGTCAATTTAATCTAGATTGGATTCGGATTGATTCGGATTGAATCCCATCTGGATGGATTCGAATCAATCATTGTTTTGATTTCCAAATTAGATAATTAAATGTTTACATCAATAACTCAATGAATAATCATCCAAATTTGATGATCTTGGTGTCATTTGAAAGCCCTTAATAAGGCCTATCTAATGATATCAAGAACATTGAAATACAATTACGCGTTGCCGAGTTATGAAGGAAACCGTCTGAATCACTGATTTTGGAAATTCTTCGATTTGCCAATTTTGGAAATTTCGTCAAATAGAATGTTTTCCTTAATATCTCAGTAACATGTAATCTGATTTAATGTTCTTGATATCATTAGAAAAGCCTTATTAAGGGCTTTCAAATGATACTAAGATCATCAAATTTGGATGATTATTCATCAAGTTATTGATGTAAACATTTAATTGTCCAATTTGGAAATCAAAACAATGGTTGATTCGAATCCATCTGGATGGGATTCGAATCCAATCTGAGTTGATCTGGATGGGATTTGAATCCAATCCGAGTTGATCTGGATGGGATTCGAATCCATCCAAATCCCATCTAAATTGACTCATTCGGAGCACTATGGTAGAGAATAAAATGATAGAGATCTGCAGTACCCAGGTTGACACTAGGAGTCCTCCTTGAGTGGGTCCTCATGGCTCTTCTGATGTCTTGGAACATTCTTTCTTCAACTGAGGTGCCTTGGTGATTCCTTGACCTTGAGGTTTGGTAGGCAGTAGATATTTCATTTGTGGTAAGTTTTTGAGCTATTTTGGGATTGGTGGTTCTTGTTGGTTGCTGCTACTGCAGTTCCTTAATCCTTCTTTTATATTCTTCAGGATGCTGCTACTGCAGTTCCTTGATCCTTCTTTTATATTCTTCAGGATGCTTATACTGTGGTTACAATGACTCACAGTTGGTCATCATTGCTCATCTTATATACTGTATGATCTTCTTGTGCTCTGATCTGGTGGCTTGTAAGGAAAGGCTGTCTTCTGTACTGATGTCATCATTCTGGGATCACCATTACATCTTTCTTCTGAATAAGAATCTTCCTGAGTATCCTTATTCATTGGTCCAGTCCTGAAAAATTTGCTGATCCCATAACCTCTGGCAAGGGGTTGAAAAGTAGTATTTATGGGCTAGTATCTTCCCTTTGTATTTTGGTGTGATAGTGAAGGGTCACTCTCTTTATATAGAGTAAGGGCCTGATTCTGATCTTGACCAATCAGTTAATGATTCAAACTCCTCTGACTTTGAAAGTCTCATGGATGAGTAGTTACCAGTACTGTATCTCTTAGAGAATAGTCCAGACAGATAGCCTGCTGGTCATAGGATATACTGTTATGATTTACAGACTAGAACCTCATGAGTGGTCATCACATTTTGCTTCTCTTATATAGATTCATGGTACTTCTTGCGTCTATTCCTATGTACTATGGTAGGCAGTATAGTCCCTGAGATTTTTCTAAGCCAGAAGGTAGTTCTCTTGATATCTTACATATAGAAGGGTCCTTCCCATTTAGGCTCCAGTTTTCATGACCATGAGGCTTCTACTATATTTTGATACAATAGAACCTTTTCTCCAATTTGGATGGGTTCTAGGGCCTTGTGATTCTTTTCCACATTCTTCCTTATCAGTGCTTATGACTTAGTGATGTAATCTTCAGCCTTCTTCCTGATTTGGTGTAGTCTCCAGATTTCTGCATCAACCTATCTCTAAGTTAGGTCTAGATTTGTGGCTGAGGTTCCATCAGAATCTTCTTCTCCAAAGAGCAGCTCTCTTGGAGTAAAGTGTATGCTCTGTGACCATATATCTTATAGGACAGAGAGGGTGGTTGGAAGATAGTTATCTCAATTCTCATATGTCTCTGAGATCTTCGCTAGGATGTTCTTGAGGGTCTTGTTGGTTCTCTCTGTTTGTCCATTTTCTTGAGGGTGGTATGCGGTGGTCTTGATGTACTAGATCTTGTATTTCTGATATATTATCTCATGGAATCTATTGACAAATTCTGTTCTGCAGTCTGTTGTAATTTGCTTTGGTGTCTTGTAGTGACAGATGATTTCTCAGTGCAGGAAGTCAGCTATAGAGAGGACATTGGCTTCTTGTAATACTCCTGCCTCTATCTATTTAGTGAAGAGGTCTACAATAACTATAATATAGTGGTTTCCTGATAGTGTTACTGGTAGTGGTCCAATGATATCTATTGTGATGTGGTGGAAGAGGATAGGCTCAATTCTTGATGACTCGGGTGTCTGGTCTTACTGATCTTGTTTCTGTTTTTGGCACCTATCACACCCTTTGACAAATTGGTACTGATCTTCTTCTATCTTGGGCCACCACATAGTTCTTCTTATCTTGTTGTATGTGTTAGTTCCTCCTAGGTGTCCTTACTTATGTACTTCCTTCATTACTTGATACTTTTTGTATTTGGGTATTACTAGCTTTCCTCCTTTTCTGAGTATAGTATTGTCTAGTTCAAACTGTTTCTAAGTCTGGTTGATGATGGTGATTATCCAGGGTTCGAGATGGTTGGACATCTTCCACTGCCTAAGGTAGCTGATTAATCCATAGTATAGCTCCTTATTTATGTTGAATAGTCTTGATGAGGGTGTTTTGGGGCATCCTTGAGAGTGCATCAGCATTGGTGTTGGTCTTTCCTGAGTAGTTCTTGACAGTACAGTCATATTCTTATAGCCTGTAGATCCATCTGATATATATTCCTTTGGGGTTCAGAGTGTGGAATAGCCAGGTAAGAGCAGAGTGGTCTATTTGAATGGTGAAGTATTTCCTAGCTAGGTAGTAGTGGAACTTGTCTACTGCCCAGACTACTGCTAAGCATTCGAGCTTACATGACTCATAGTTCTGTTCTGCTCTGCAGGTACCTCAGCTTGCATAGAAGATGATATATTCATGTCCATCTTTCTTCTGAGCTAGGACTACTCCAAGTCCTATAGTACTCACACATCTGTCTACAGGATGAATTCTAGATTTCAATCTGATCTTCTAAGGATAGATACTTAGGTCAACCTGGTCTTGAGTTTATTGAAGGTTTCTTGATGCTCCTTGGTCTATTCGAATTTGGTTTCCTTCTTCAGTAGCTCATAGATAGGTACTGCAATATTGGAATATCCTTTGATGAATCTTCTATAGTAGCTGGCCAGTCCAAGGCAGATATGGACTTCTGTAGTTGTTCTGGGTCTCGGATAGACTGCAACAGCCTCAATCTTCATGGAGTCTGTGTAGATTCCAGTCTGGTTGATGAGGTGTCCTAGGTAGGTGATTTCTTGAACTGCAAACTTGTATTTTTTGGGCTTGATGTAGAGGTCATGCTCCTTGAGCTTCTTGAGGGCTAGCTGTATATAATTGATATGTTCCCGTACAGTATTGCTGAAGATGATCATATCATCAATATAGACAAAGAGCTATTTTCCAATCTCATTGCTAAAGACTCTATTCATCATTTACTGGAAACTTACTGGGGTATTGCACATTCCAAATGGCATTTGCAAGTAGATGTAGATAGTATCAGGTATGATGAAGGCTGATTTCTCACTGGCATCTCAAGTGAGACCAATCTGATGGAAGCCTGAGAACAGATCCAAGGTGGTATAGTATTTGGCTTCACTTCCAAGAGTGGTAAGGATCTCTTGAATATTTGGCAGAGGCAGCCTATCCTTCTTGGTGATGGTATTGAGCTTCCTGTAGTCAATACAGAGTCTTGGTACAAACTCTCCAGACTTGCTTCCTTTCTTCAGGGCAAGGACAATGAGTGAAGTCCAGGGGCTGATAGCTTGCTTGATGATCCCAGCTTCTTCCATTTCCTTGAGTTCTGCTTGCAGCCACTCTCTGTAGGCAGGTGGTATAGATCTGGCTTTCTGGTAGATGGGTTTGGTATCACTGGTGTCAACTTTGTGGTAGTACTTGGGTTCTTGATTGTGGATATCCCTAAAGTCTGTAGTAAGTACTTCTTCATTCTGATATAGGATCTTAAGAAGTTGTTCCTCCAGGGGAAAGTTTTCTCCAATGGTATATATATGCTTATTCTGGTCCTTGTCTTTCTTATATTCAAGTTCAGTAATCTTGGTAGCAGTATAGGCTCCTCTTCTAGTAGATCCAAAGTCTTGTTCTCCTCTCTTGATCTTGATGAGTTTGATAGCTTCTATGATCTTGGGCTTCTTGATTTCATGGATCAGTATCTGGCCAATCCTGTCATGCTTCTTGACTTCAAAGGGGGTGGTGTGGTTGTGATTTCTGACTATGAGGAAGATCTCACCAGTGTAATCAGGGTCAATTACTCCTCCTTCAACTGAGATTTCACTTTTGGCCAGACTGCTCCTGGTTTTGATAATTCTGGCATAGTTCTCTGGCAGCTTGACTCTAATTCCAGTGCCAAGTAGGGTGGTGGTCTGTGGTTCGAGAGTAGTATCTTGAATGCTGGCAAGGTCTATTTCTATGGCTCCTTCAGTCTTGTATTCTGGGATCTTGGCTTCAGGGTGAAACTTCTTGACCTTGAGAGTGATGTCTGATTCTTGTTCCTTCTCATCATCACTGTTAGCTTGAAGCTCTGGGGGCTAGTTATCTTCTTTGGCTTTTTTTTTTGCTTTGGCAGCTTCTTGCTCATGTTTCTGTTGGCAGATTTTCCTGACTTCACTGATATAGGACCAGCAGTCATTCAGGTATTTGGAGCAGTATATCCTAGTACTATGGGGGCATCTTTCTTGAGGGGCATAGCCATTGATGATCTTATTGTACCACTGCTCATCTGTGAGCTTGGGTGTCTTGTTCTTATTCTTATTCACTGAGTGCATGAAGACCTTTGTGTCCTCTTCATCTCCTTCCTCCATATCTGATAGAACTCCTTTATGGATATTGATAGAGACTTGTACCTTTCTTCCTCTATAGTTGATCTGCATCTTCTGGGCATTGAGATCAATGATAGCCCTGGTCTTATGAAGCCATTAATTGCCAATGAGGATGTCATAGTTGGTGGTACTTATAACAATTACATCTACTGGAATGATAGCTCCTCTTATCTTGATGGGGACTTCTCAGATTTTACCAAGGGGGGTAGCTCATATACTGTTTACTGTAACATAGACCATCTTGGTGGACTCTTCAATGTCCCATCCTAGGCAGTCAATTGCCTTCTTGCTTATGAGGCATTCTCTAGCACCAGTATCAATGATGACATTAAAGATACAGTCTTCAATCTGACATGGAGTATAGACTGATATCTTGCACTGGTCTTTAGATTCTTTACCTGAGTTCTTGGATTCTTTCTGAGCATTGTGAGCTTCTATGATCTTGTACTCTTGATTCTTGGCAGTGGTTGCAAGTTCTACTCTCAACTGCTGTCTAAAGGCAGAGACTTTGGCTAGTTGTCCAAAAGTAGCATTGACCTTCTGTTCCTTGAGATCCTTATAGATACATATCATACTGGTGGATCTTGATCTTGCATAGCTTCTGTTCCTTCTTGCTTTTACTTTCTCCTGAGACTGGAGTGGTACCTTTAATAATTTAGTGGACAGCTTCATCTAACTCCATATCTTGATCAATCTCCTCAGATTGAGTCTTGCTTTAAATAGTGACAGCTGGGGTCTTCTTTAGTCTTCCAACTGGCTTACTGTTACTCTTCTTATCATAGGGCTTGGACTGGGTTCTAGTACCTTCAGTAGCAGGGTAGAATTCAAGCTCCTCATAGTATTCTTTGTCATCAGTATCACCAATCTCCTTGATGACTACTATATTAGTTTGTTCTCTGGTTCTGCTAGCATTGCTTGGTTGGGCTTTGCATCTTGTTTTGGTCATGCAATTCTTTGCATAGTGGCCTTCTTCTCCATATCTGAAGCATGTAATATTATATTCTTCTGTAGCAGCTGCAAATCTCTATACTGGTCTCCTATTGGCACTTCAGACTTCTCTAACAACATCACCAAGGTGTGCAGTCATCTTGGTGAACTACTTGGTGAGTTCCTCCACTGGGTCAGCTTTGGCTATCTTGGGAGTAGATAGGGTTGGTTGTCTGTTTACAACTATAGCAGATATGATACTAGTTGGCTTTGATGGCTTGATCTTAATACCAGTTATTTTCTCCATTGAGTGTTCGGCAGAGTGTCTGGTAGTTCAATATCTCTGGGCAAACACCACTTTCTGATCAAGGGTCAGTATAGCTGGGGTAGACCAGATTGCTAAGGCAATTTTAGAGTGAACTCCTTTGAGAAAGGTTGAATCCACTATTTATTTCTTGAGGTGATTATCATAGCCAGCCAAGATAATCTGGTGGCAGATTCAGGTATAGAATGAGTTGAGATCTTCACTAAGTCCCTGGCAGATAGTATTGAGTTGATCCTTGAGAGCTTGCTTGATCTCTTTGGTATAGTATGTTGTTCTGAGGAAGGCCTTAATATTGGCAAGTTTGGCTATACCAGCATCAGCAATGGTGGCTGCATTGAACTTGTCTCTGACAGGTCCTCTGAGACTGACTGATAGAAGGGCCAATTGAGCATCCACACCAAGAGCTTGTATAGCAGTGAATTGTTCAAAGTCTTCAATGAAGGTCAGAATTGACTCTTCAGTAGTATATCTATAGAATTTGAGAGGGTACATTTCTATCTTATCTTGAATTCTTACAGGGGTGACTCTTGTAGTCAGGGTAGTTATTGTGGGAGTTGTTCATTTTTCAGCTTGAAAGTGAGAGATTCATCTTGAATCACCAGTCAATGGGTACCAAGTTGTCACATAGTGGTCACTGAGTTCTTCAAATATACCAGATTCTCTTCAAGGTATATCTCTTAGACTAACTCAAGTTTGTTATAAGCAAGTTCTTATTGGAGTATCTTCCCAAGGTCTTATAGTCCTCAAACTTCTTATCTTTAAACTATCTTGTTATCTCTTAGATTGCTTGTAAAGAAGTGTGTGTATTGTACTAAGAAGAACTGACTTTATTTCAGAGAAAATAAGAGGGGTATTTATACAAAATATAATTCAATGGTTGCTAAGATATAAAGCTAAATATAAATTCCAATAACTAAAACTATTAATTTCCAGGGTCAGCACTGATGGTTGTATAGGTTCAGAATGTTGGTATAATTTAGTGTTACATCAGAATACCAGTGCTGGAACAATTTCACATCACCTCAGAATACCAGTACTAGCATTATCCAGTGTTATATCAAAATACTGGTGCTGGCATTATCTGGTGTAACAAAGAACTTAGAGCAGAAAGTTCAGGACCATGGGGGCTTCATCCTCATCATCAGAGGTCAGGATATCTTTAAAGGAGATGAGGTCTATGAATGTTTTGTCAAGGTCATATAGGTTATGTGTTTTGCATGCTTCAGATATCTCATATATGTTACATGTCTCGCATATATCGAAGTTATGTGGGATGATGTCATTGCTGATGACATCATCACATTCAGCAGCAGGAAAATCAAAAAAGAGATCTGGAGCTCTCCAATCTATGAGGTTCTCTTCTACAAAATAGAGAACAAATGTGGGGTCTTGGAGAGATCTAACCTGGATGCTTGGGCCTTGGAATACTGAGATTAGTCTTTGCAGGAATTGGTCTGAGTTGTCCTGAAGGATGGGATGCCAGAAGTCTTCTACTTCATCACTATTGAAGATGATAGTGGAATGGGCTTCTGTAGCCACCCTGGCTTCTAGTGCATTGATACGGTGAGATGATAGGTCTCTGAAATCTGAGACTCTAACATACTCCAAGTTGGGGATCAACCATAGTATATGCCTGAAGATCTGATAGATCTTCTTAGCTGTCCTTATTTTATGTATATCCATGAGAGTGGTATCTTGTAGCTCTTGAGTGCTGGCCTGGGAACTCCCAGTAAAGGAGGTTTCCTATTTCATACTTCTGCCACATTTGGAGACATTTGGTAGCAATAGTGATCCTTGTTTCTATTTTACAGCAATAGAGGATAAAATAATAGGGATCTGCAGTACCCAGGTTGATACTAGGAGTCCTCCTTGAGTGGGTCCTCATGACTCTTCTGATGTCTTGGAATATCCTTTCTTCAACCAAGGTACCTTGGTGATTCCTTGATCTTGAGGTTTGGTGGGCAGCAGGTATTTCATTTGTAGTAAGTCTTTGAGCTATTTTGGGATTGGTGGTTCTTATTGGTTGCTACTACTGCAGTTCCTTGATCCTTCTTTTATATTCTTCAGGATGCTTGTACTGTGGTCACAATGACTCATAGTTGGTCATCATTGCTTATCTTGTATGCCATATGATCTTCTTGTGCTCCAATCTAGTGGCTTACAAGAAAAGACTATCTCCTGTACTGATGTCATCATTCTGGGGTCACTATTACACTATATACCTTTTATAAGTTATGGCACTATATGTTGCTGAGTTGTAGTAAGCTAGTAGCTATTATTTATATTGCTCATACTTGGATAGTAGAGTTGTTGGTTTGATCTCAAGGGTTGTCTGGAGATACAGATTGTATTCTCCAGTCTCTTTATTATAGTTGAAATAATTGAGAGTAAATGTGAGTTGGTACTCATTTCAGTAGTTGTTATCCCAATAAGTCTCATAGGTGGTTATGAACTATTGTAAGTTCATTGGTAAGATTAATTGCTTTTAAGTCCTGCAAGTTGGCCCCAGCTGAACAAAAGCTAGTCACTCATGAGAAGGAACTACTGGCAATAATACATATACTAGATCACTAGCAATACTATCTAGAAGATATTAAGTTTGATATCATTACTAACCATCAATCTCTCAGTACATCAATATCCAATCTACTCTATTATATCTATAAGCCAAGTAGAGCCTCAAGCTTCAAACCTTCAATCTGATAATCATCTACAAACCTGGCAAGATACTTGTAGTACCAGATACCTTATCAAGATACCCCAACCTCACCACAATCATATAAGTCACCTTGGCATCAGAATTTTTAGACCAAATTAGGTAAGCTTATAAAGCTGACACAGTCACTACTAGAGTTTTCTCAAATGAGCTCAAGGATATATTATACTGTTGAGAACAACCTGATCTATTATCAAGATCAAGTCTATCTATCTGAAAACATGAACCTATACTATAAGGTTTTATAAGAATACTATGACTTCCATCTTACCAGTTACTTGGAAATTGAGAAACTATCAAGAACATTCAATACTGCTACTATTGGCCAAGCATGATTAAGAAAATTAAGAACTATATTGCTAGCTGTGATCTATACTAGCACAATAAGTCTACCAACCAAGTGCTAGCCAGTTTGCTACAACCACTGTTAATTCCTATCAAGAAATTCAAGTAAGTTACTATGGACTTTGTAACTTAACTACCATGAACTCAATCTGATGCTAATGCTATCATCATATTCATTGACCGCCTGACCAAGACAATGGTTGCTAAACTAACTACTACCAATACTACTACATCTAAGATTGCAAGAATCTTCTTCAAGTTCATCTTCTATCACTATAGCCTACCATGAGTAATTGTCAGTAATTGTGACCCCAAGTTCACCAGTCACTTCTGACAAACTCTCTTTAAGACCCTGGGAACCCAATTGGCTACATCTACTACCTTTTACTCACAAACTGATAGACAAACTAAGCACATGAACAGAACTCTAGAATAAATACTTAGAAACTATATTTCTTATGAGCAAGATGATTGAGACCACTACTTGACTTATGTGGAGTTTACATACAATAATATCATCCAATTATCTACTGGTCTTTCCTCTTTCCAGTTACTCCACAGTCAAGATCCCAAGACCCCTGCAAGTCTATTCTCTTTCAAGAAAAGCAGTCAAATACAAGTTCTTACTACTAAGAGCCTTATAGACAAAATGAACAAACTACTCAAGATTGCTACTATGAATCTTCAGAAGGCTCAACAGCATCAAGCCAAATATGCTGATAAGAAATACTGCAATGTCACTTATATTGTTAGAGATCAAGTCCTACTGTCTACTGAGAACCTCAAGATATAATCTCAAGTCAACCACTTTTCAAACAAGTTCCAACTCAAGTATATTGGATCTTTCAAGATTACTGAATAAGTCTCTGTAAGAGTACACCCAGTCTTTCATATATCATACCTTAAGACCTGGAACCAGTCACTGCCCTATCCTGGTCGAATTCCTAAGCCATCTGTTCCTGTGATTATTGAAGATCATATCAAATATGAAGCTGAGAAAATCCTTGACAAATGAATCCACTACCACCATCCTGAATACCTAGTTAAGTGGATGGGTTACCCTGAATATAATGCTACCTGAGAACCACTAGTCAACCTTAAGAACTCTCAAGATCTAGTTCAAGACTTCAAGGCAAAACACATTACCCAATCTCTGTAGTGACTTCCTTAGATTGTCAATGACCTATGGCAATGACCAGTACCTTATACATCAGAAGTTTACTTTGGGACCCTGAAACCAGTAGAATATTTAATAAACAAGAAGTCCACTGAAATAAAGCTACTAGCTGGGTTCAAACCTCTCCTAGTTGGTTAGTCTAGTAATAGGCCCTCTGCTCTATATAAGAATGGCAAATCGCTATCAATGTATCAATATAAGTTTGAGAAATTTTGGTTAAATATATCTAGTCTTGTGTTATCTAAGAACTCAATAAGGATATTAGTTCTTAAAGAGGGAGAGATATAATAATTTCACAGTTATATTTAGTCTTAGTATATTTTCACATCTTTCAATTAGTCTTTTCTTATCATTTCTTGAATATTCTACTATATTCTGCCACCTTCTACTTACTTAGAAACCTTCTCTCAGTACCCAGATATCATTAGAATATTCTTGTCTTTCCTTGATACCAAGTATCTTATCTTAGCTAGTTATGGAACCTTTCAGAACATTGTAGAATAGCATTAGTCAGCTTTGCCAAGAATCTATTTCTTAACATTTCTCTTTCTTTCCAAGATCTTTTCAGATTCTTCTTTCAGATCTTATATAAATATCCTTATTCTCTACCTAAATAAAGCTCAGAATATTTTCTCTCAGAAATTCTTCAAGAATACTTGAACCTTTAAGTATCTCTTCAAGCTACTTTAGATCAACTAGAACTTCCAGATTTAGCTGCTTTCTCTTAAAGAAACTAGAACCATTATACTGGGTCTTTATATTGACTAGAGATTTGTAGTCTGTTAAAATAGTAAAATATACTTCTTCAAGATAGGATTGCTATTTGATCAGAGTGTCTACAATAGCTAATATTCTTTCTTATAGGTTGTATAGTTAATTTCAGCATCATTGAACTTGTGAGAATAATAGGCCACAGAGTGTCCTTCTTACATAAGCACTGCTCCAAGAGTTAGATTAGAGATATTAGTAATAACTTTATATGATAGGCAGGATTTGCCACTTGAAGTACTAGAGTGGTTATCAAGGTATCTTTCAGTGCTTGAAAGGCTGTGTCTTGTTTGGATCCTCAATTTATAAGATTGTTATAGTCTTTTTCTTATTTTGCAGTCCAAGGCTATTCTTCTTTCTTACTATACTTGGTCATTTGGGTAAGGGTAATAGCAATTTTAGCAAAGTTTGTAATAAATTACTGGTAATAATTTGTTAGTCCTAGGAATGACTAGAGGTCTTTCAGCTTCTTGGGTCTGGGTCATTTCTTGATTGCAGAGATTTTGCTAGGATCTACTTTGATTCTATTGAGTATGATAATGTATCCAAGAAATTGAATTTCTTTTAGAAGGAATTTGCATTTGCTAAGTTTCATAAAGAGTCTGTTTTCTCAGAGTTTCAGTAGTACTAGTTCAAGATATTCAAGATGTTCCTCTAGAGTTTTGCTAAAGACTAGGATGTCATTAATATAGATAATAATAAATTTGTCTAAATATAGATATAAGATGGTATTCATCAGTATCTGGAAGGTAGTAGGAGTATTAGTTAAGCTAAAGGGCATAACCAGGAACTTGAAATATCTATAGCAAGTTCAGAAGGCTGTCTTATAGATATCTTCTTCTTTTATAGCAATTTGCTAGTAACTATTTTGCAGATCAAAAGAGCTCATAAATTGTGAGTTGGTAAGTCTATTGAATATTTCATTGATTCTGGGTAGTAGGCAATAGTTCTGGATAGTTTGTTTATTAAGATTACAGTAATTAATGCACATCCATAGGTCTTCTCCTTTCTTAATAACAAAGAGGACTGGTGTATTATAGGATGATACACTAGATCTAATAAATCCTTATTCTAGGAATTTATTGATTTCTTTCTTGAGGACATCAATTTCTCTTAGAGATATGTATATAGTAGATTGACTTGAAGGCTGGCTTGGCATTCTTGATGACATGGTCTACTACTCATTTAGGTGGTAGGTCTTTTAGAAGTTTCTTTGGAAATATATCTCAGAATTTCTAGAGTAGGGTCTGACATAGCTGTTAACTTTGGAAAAGTCTTCTTCAGAGTTCTCAGGTCCTCCTTTAGATGAGCAGATAGAGATAGTAAAGAGAGGTCATTTCTTGGCTAATTTCTTGAGCTATAACTTGTTGATATGAGTGATCTTTGGGTCAGGGTCACTATGAGTGGGTCTTTTTCACCTTACAGTTTGAAGTTGTGGCATCCTTTCTTGATGATCAGAGAATAGTTTACCCAATCAATCATAGGGTTCTCTTATTTTAACCATAGAGTTCCAAGGATGATTTCATTGTCAAGAAGTGGTACAATTTGCAGTATAATATATACTTGATAGTCACTAATTCAGAAGAGTAGGTTGTGAACTTCCTTACTAATAATATAAGAGATTCTATCAGCTGTGGCAACTGCTTGAGTCTATTATACCAGAGAGATCAGGATCTTGAGTCTGTTGGCAGTTTCTTTATTGATGAAGTTATCTGAGACACTGCTATTTATTATAATCTTGATAGATACTTGATTGATAAAAGCTTAGAGTGTAAGCAGTTTATCTAATCCAATACTGGTGATTTCAGTTATAGAGGCTTTTCTTCTATTGGTTCTTCTTTGGGCTAGTTTATTGATACAAGAGAAGTAATCATCAATCATTCAGAAAGAGTATATTCTAATATCATAGGGACATTGGCCACTTGGTACATATCTATCTTCAATTTTCTTATAGAATTATTCTTCCTTATTCATAGTGGGTTGAGCTGAGGTTTTGTTTAAAGAGCCAAATCCTTTGGATCCTTGGATGGTAGGCAGTAGTTCAGGAACTTCTTTGATTATTAGGTTTGACTCAATTTTCTTAAATAGAATTTGAGTAATGCAAAAATCAATAGAGATCTTGAAAAGTATCCAACTATGGTTTTAGATGAGGACAATGATTTTGTCTATATAATCTTCATCAATGACTCCTCTTTTTACTAAGAGTCCTTTCAATGTCAGACTACTATAATAGCATATTCTTCTAATATATCCTTTAGGAATTTGAATGCTAATTCTTATATAGACTTACTTGACTTCTCAGTTGGAAACAGTAGCTTCTTTGGCTACATATAGGTCATATCTAGCTGCTTTTTGACTTCCTTTAATTGGGGTCTTAGCAGTTTGTCTTAACTTGATGAAGTCTAGTATTTTGGTGATCAGGTTGTTGAGGTAGTATAGAGTAGTAATAGTTGCTCATATTGCTGTTCAGGGTTTTCAGTTAGGGTAGGTACTGGCTATGTATCCTATCTTTCAGCAATAGAAGCATGCTCTGCTTCTTTGAAGTTCATTTCTTTCTCCTTCAGTAAGTTTCTTAAAGGTACTTGACTGGATAGGTTTAGGATTTCTGAGTATCCATGAGATAGATATGGAGGGAGCTCAGGATGCTTCATACTTGAGTTCTTTTTTCTTAGTCCAAGTCTTTTCCTTGTTATTGAATTGTCTTTGAGGCAGAATTGGTCCAGCTGTTAGAATTCACTTAACTATAGTCTTGATTCTTACTAGGTATTATTGTTGGTAATCACAACTAACTGGGCATTCTTGTTCTCAGATTTTTCTTTTAAGCCATTCAGGTAGAGTATCAAATAAATAGTCTGCTCTTGTACCATTTCATGCTTTATCATTGGCAATATATCCTAGGCCAATGGTGTTCAGGAGTGACTTGAGTTTTATATAGAAGGTTTCAAATTCCTCCTTGCTATATATATCAAATTTGAGATTATAGAGTTTTACTCAAGATTTAGTAATCATAGTTTCACTGTAATATTGAGCAATTATGGTTGTTTGAGTCCAAGGGCTACAGGATGGACTCCATATCCTGGGGTATTATTTACTATATTTTGGGCAATGACTATAGATCAGATATCTCATATGAGGGGTTTTTCAGAAAAGATTCACCACCATTCTTCAGCAGGTCCTTGGAAGAATATAACAACTCAATGAACATAGGCTGTAGTAGTAGCAAAGAGTTGTTCCAGAGTATGGTCTTGATTATTTATCAGAAGGTGGTCAGCAACTCACTCATTGGTCCATTAGTTGACTTTGAAATTGATATCAACTATACTGATGAAGCTTTGGACTTCTTGTATAGTACCATTGAAGGTAGGTAGGCTAAGATTTTTTATTGGTTAGATCTGTTCTACTAAAGCAGTAATTATTGCTACCATTATGGCTATCTGAGCTATAAGGTCTAGGATCTGTTGATTTGCCATATTATTTACTGGAGGTAGTTGGACTACTGATGGTAGTGTTACTGATATAACTTGAGGTACTGGTGCAGAGTGTGATGGTGTTCTTTAAGTCTGTATAAGTTGCTAGAGTAACTGTTGTAGATCTAGAGTAAGGGCTTGATAGATAGCTGTCTATTACTATATAGGTGTGTTTTATTCTAATAGAGATGTATCTCCTTCAGTAGTATATCTAGGATTAAATTTACTGAGATACTTCTCCTCCTCTTGGCTTTGGTCCTTATGTAATTGGATTTTCTTAGTGTTAAAGTAGATAGTATCAGTTATATATTAGATTTCAGATGGGCTTAAATCAAAATCTGATTCTAGTTCAGTATTGGTTTTAGTTTTAGGTAAGGTTGTAGCTGGGTCTGCTTTAGATTCAAGATCAGATTATTGACAAAGAGTCTCTCTTACTTCTTCTTTAAGAATATAGCAGATCTTGCAATTCTGAAATCAGTAGTATAAGGTGGTCTTAGTCCTTATATAGTGAAAGTTAATAGAGTTGAGCCACTTGACTATAGAGGCTTGGGCTTTATGAGAAACTAAGGCTAGAAAGACTGCTACTAGTTATCCTAGATTACTCAGATTTGTAGAGCTAACAAAACTCTTATTGAGAAGAGTAAAGAAGGCTTCTATAAGACCTTCTTCATTTTGACTTATGGAGTGTAGAGCAAGGAGTTCAGTATATAGAATTTCACCTATCTGCTGATTTAATTGAAGTACTTCTTTTTGTAGATAAAGTCTATTCCACTTATTGCAGGTGTGGAGGTCAAATTGTCCTTGTATATTAGATTTAATTCTCTCTAGATTATCAGATGGTTCAAAATAAATTCCAGTTCAGAGATTAGGCTTTATACCAACTTGTAGGAATTCTCATAGAGGTTTATAACAAGGTGAGGAAGTATCTTAAAGTAAAATTGAATTGTAAACCACTGCTACTAAGTTGTAAGAGAGTTACTTATTAGGATAACTGTTATATAGTTCTGAAAAAAATTTCTGGAAGTTCTGGATATTCTGGAAGACTATTTTCTTAGGGTCAAGATCAATTTTATATAGAGTATGTCCTCTATATTTATTGATTTTAAGATTGAATTAATGTCTCAACCAAAGTTCTTATTCAGACTAATTCTAAATATTTGAGATTTTCTATATTTCAGAAAGTTCAAAAAACTAAGACCAGCTTAGTTGAATCAGCATATCACTGTAGACAATACCTAATTAGGAAATTTTGTAGTGGGGTTAGGAGTGGGATCTAATGGAGAGTAGATTTACTTAAGAGTGGTTTGGGAGTTATTAAATAGGTTTATTCACTATTCATGATATTGCTATACTAGGAGTAGTTATAAAGAGATATTATGGAGAAGTGTTCAAAAGTTGTGTTTGGATTATTCTGTCTGTTCAAGTCTGTTCAAGTCTGAGATTCTGAGGTCTGGGGAGGGGGTATTTATACTAATAAGAGGCTATCTGAATAGTCTTTGGTGACATCACTATTGATGACATTATTTCTGATGAAGTAGTTATCTATGAAGAGTGCTTCTCAGATTACTTCTTCCTATTTACTGAGATAATAATATATTAGAACCTCATCACTATCCTACAGGATAGTATCATCTGTCTTATATACTGGGTATAGAGTTGGTAGGTAAAAGAGAGATGCATCATCTTTGCTTTTATCAGATTTACTATCTGTATACCTTTTATAAGTTATGGTACTATATATTGCTGGATTATAGTAAGCTAGTAGCTATTGTTTATATCACTTGTACTCAGGTAATAGAGTTGTTGATTTGATCTTGAGAGTTATCTAGAGATACATATTGTGTTCTCTAGTCTCTTCATTATAGTTGAAGTAATCAGGAGTGAATGTATGTTAGTACTCATACTAGTGGTTATTATTCCAATAAGTCTCATAAGTGGTTATGAACTATTATAAGTTTATCAGCAAGATTAGTGGAGTGATCAGGGTTGATATAAATCCTTATAGTACTCTGAATGAGTCAATCAAATTAAATCCAGATTCGATTCATCACATGATGGTTTAATTTGAATCTCAAATCCAAAGCTATCTGAATCAACTTAGATTAATCTGAATCATTCCATCTGAATTACTCTATCTGAATTACCCATCCAAATTGCCCCATCCAAATCATCTCATCCGAACCACTCAATTTGAATTACTTAATCCAAATCACTCAATTCAAATCACTCAATCCAAATCACTCAATCCAAATCACTCAATCCAAATCTTCCAATTCAAATCCTCTAATTCAAATCCTCTAATTTGAATCCTTCAATCTGAATCCTCATCTGAATCCTTCAACTGAATTCTCCAATCTGAATCCTCCACATAACTCATATGCTGGATGCATCCAAATATACAATACACACACATGCAAATATATGCATGTACATGCAAATATATAAACATATATGTTGACAGATCAGTCTTCAATAGTTTATAGTACTGATGATGCTTTAAGTTAAACATCTCTAATAATTTCACACCTTCTATGCAATCCTCACTCTAAGACAGGAGATGATGTTTTTTGTAACTATTGTAGATAAAAAATTAAGATATACCTATTGATATAACTGATACTTTTGTTTTTTTTTTTTTTTTTT
>RBNI01001382.1:0-22705 GCA_003990745.1 Jimgerdemannia flammicorona | reverse complement strand
ACTGTTGTTCTTGAGCTCGTGATAAGTTCTCAATTGCGATCTGGCTTAGATTACGTATTCAGAGTAAGAATTCTTCAACAGCTTCAACTATAGAGAGTTCTTCAGTGGTTCGGATGAGTGTCAGAGGAGTGTTTGGGTTTTGTCCAGTGTTGGTGAAGAATGGGGTCATTCCAAGAGAGGCTTGCTTGCTATTGTTATAGGCAAACTCGACTGCAGTGAGGTGTTCATGCCAATCATCTTGTCTGTAGGAAACATAGTTCCTTAGTATTTGTTCCAGGGTTCAGTTCATTCTTTCAGTTTGGCTATCAGTTTCAGGGTAAAAGGCTGTAGATAGTACAAGTTTTGTTCCAAGGTGCACATGGAGGGCTTTCCAAAAATGGCTGGTGAATTTCGGATCTCAGTCACTAACAATGATCTTAGGAAGACCATGGTAGCAGAAGATATTGTCAAACAAGATTGTGGCTATGTCTGGTGCTGTTGCAGTGGTGGTAGTTGGTACAAAATGAGCTTGTTTGCTGAGATAGTCTACAAAGACAACAATTGCATCTTTCCCATTCTTGGTTCAGGGTAGTTGTACAATGAAGTCCATAGAGACTTATTCCCAATTAGTGGATGGTACTGGGATAGGGTGGAGTAGGCCAGGTTTTTGTAGTGTTGAGGACTTATTCCATTGGCAGGTGTCACAGGAAGTGATGTAGGTTTTGAGCTGATCTGCCATGTGGGGCCAATAGAAGTTTTGGGAGATAACTTTGTAACATTTATCGAATCCTAAGTGTCCAGCTGTAGGGGCATCATGACATTTGAATAGAATAGTCCTTTGGAGGTCTTGGTTGTTTGGAACATACAATCTGTCCTTGTAGTAGATAGTATTGTCCTTGAGTTGATATTGGTTGTACCGGGTATGTTTGTCGGCATCATCACTGTTCAGAATTTCTCGGAGTACTTGGGCTTCCTTATTATCAGCATATGCTGTGATGATTTGTTCCATGATGGAGTTTGTAACCATGGTGAGAGTTTGGATAACTTCTTCAATGGGTGGTCTGGAGATTGCATTGGCAACAATGTTTTCCTTGCTAGGGCAGTACTGGATTTTATAGTCAAATTGGTGAGGACCTTCATCCATCTGGCTTGCTTTCGAGAAAGGGTAGCCTGGGTCTTGATGTTGACTAATGACTTGTGGTCAGTCAATACAGTAAAGTGTGCTCCTTCTAGGTATGGTCACCATTTGATCAGAGTATCTACAATGACTAACATTTCCTTCTCATAAGTTGCATAGTTGATTTCGGCGTCATTGAACTTGCGGGAGTGATAGGCCACAGAGTGTCCTTCTTGCATGAGTACTGCTCCAAGAGCTAAGTTGGAGGCATCAGTGGTAACTTCATATGGTAAGGTAGGATTTGCTGCTTGAAGTACCGGAGTGGTTATTAAAGCATCTTTCAATGCTTGAAAGGCGGTATCTTGTTCAGGTCCCCAATTTGCAAGATTGTTGAAGTCCTTCTCTTGTTTCATGGTCCAGGGTTGTTCTTCTTTCTTGCTATGCTTGGTCATTTGGGTAAGGGCAGTGGCAATTTTGGCGAAGTTGGCAATAAATCATCTGTAATAGTTTGCTAATCCCAGGAATGACTGGAGGTCTTTCAGCTTCTTGGATCTGGGCCAATCTTTGATTGTGGAGATTTTACTGAGATTCACTTTGATTCCATTTGGTATAACAATGTGTCCAAGGAATTGGATTTCTTTCAGGAGAAATTCGCACTTGCTGAGTTTTGCGAAGAGTCTGTTCTCTCGGAGTTTCAGTAGTACTAGCTCAAGGTGTTCAAGATGTTCCTCCAGGGTTTTGCTGAAGACTAGAATATTGTCAATGTAGACAACAACAAATTTGTCCAAGTATAGGTACAGAATGGTATTCATCAGTGTCTGGAAGGTTGCAGGAGCATTGGTTAAGCCAAAGGGTATAACCAGGAATTCGAAATGTCCATAGCGGGTTCGGAAGGCTGTCTTGTAGATGTCTTCTTCTTTTATGGCAATTTGCCAGTAACTATTTCGCAGGTCAAAGGAGCTCATGAATTGTGGGTTGGTAAGCCTATCGAATATTTCATCGATTCTGGGTAGTGGGCAACAGTTCTTAATGGTCTGTTCATTGAGGTCACAGTAATCAATGCACATTTGCAGGTCCCCTCCTTTCTTGACAACAAAGAGGACTGGTGCACCATAGGGTGATACACTGGGTCTGATGAATCCTTGTTCCAGGAGTTCATCAATTTCTTTCTTGAGTATATCAATTTCTCTCGGAGACATGTGGTAGATTGACTTGAAGGCTGGCTTGGCATCTGGAATAGTCTTGATGGCATGGTCTACTGCTCATTTGGGAGGTAGGCCTTTTGGGAGTTTCTTCAGAAATATGTCTCGGAATTTCTAGAGTAGTGGTCTGACATGGCTGTCAACTTTAGAAAAGTCTTCTTCAGAGTTCTCGGGTTCTCCTTTGGATGGACAGATGGAGATAGCAAAGAGAGGGCATTTCTTGGCCAATTTCTTAAGCTGTAGCTTATTGATGTGGGTGATCTTTGGTCCAGGGTCACTAGAGTTGAGTGTGTCCTTTTTGCCTTGCAGTTTGAAGTTGTGGCATCCTTTCTTGATGGTCAGAGAATGGTTTACCCAATCAATCATGGGGTTCTCTTGTTTTAACCATGGAGTTCCAAGGATGATTTCGTTGTCAGAGAGTGGTATGATTTGAAGAGTAACATATACTCTGTAGTCACTGATTCGGAAGGGTAGATTGCAGACTTCCTTGCTAATGACATGTGAGGTTCCATCAGCTATAGCAACTGCTTGAGTTTGTTGTACCGGAGAGGTGAAGACCTTGAGTCTGTTGGCTGTTTCTTCATTGATGAAGTTGCCTGAGGCACCACTGTCTATCATGATCTTGACAGGTGCTCGATTGACAAAAGCTTTAAGTATAAGGAGTTTGTCTGATCCAATGGTGGTGATTTTAGTTGTAGGGGCTTTCCTTCTATTGGTTCTTCTTTGAGCCAGTTCGTTGACACAAGAGAAGCAATCATCAATTATTCGGGAAGAGTACATTCTAATACCATGGGGGCATTGGCCACTTGGTACATATCCATCTTCAATTTTCTTATAGAACTGTTCTTCTTTGTTCATAGTAGGTTGGACTGGGGCCTTGTTTGATGAAACAAATCCTTTAGATCCTCGGATGGTGGGCAGTAGTTCAGGGACTTCCTTGACTGTCAGATTTGACTTGATTTTTTTGAATAGGATCTGGGCAATACAGAATCCAATGGGAATCTTGAAGGGTGTCCAACTGTAGTTTCAGATGAGAACAATAATTTCGCCTGTGTAATCTTCGTCAATGACTCCTCCTTCTACTGAGAGTCCTTTCAATACTAGACTGCTGCAACAGCATATTCTTCCAACATGTCCTTCAGGAATTTGGATACTGATTCCTGTGTAGACTTGCTTGACTTCTCGGTTGGAGACTGTAGCTTCTTCGGCTGCATACAGGTCATATCCAGCTGCTTTTTGACTTCCTTTGGTTGGGGCCTTAGCAGTTTGTCTTAACTTGACAAAGTCTAGTGTTCTGGTGGTCAGATTGTTGAGATGGTGCAGAGTGGTAACAGTTGCTTGTGGTGCTGTTTGGGGTTTTCGGTTAGGGCAGGCACTGGCCATATGTCCTGTCTTTCGGCAATAGAAGCATACTCTGCTTCTTCTAAGTTCATTCCTTTCGCCTTCAGTGAGTTTCTTGAAGGTACTCAGCTAAGTGGGTTCATGATTTCTGGGTGTCCACAAAGTGGATGTTGAGGGAGCTCGGGATGCTTCATGCTTGGGTTCTTCTTTCTTGGTCCAAGTCTTTTCCTTGTTGTTGAATTGTCTTCAGGGCAGAATAGGTCCAGCTGTTAGGATCTGCTTGACCATAGTCTTGATTCTCGCCAGGCACCATTGTTGGTGGTCACAACCAACTGGGCATCCTTGTTCTCGGATTTTTCTAGTAAGCTATTCAGGCAGGGCATTGAATAAGTGGTCTGCTCTTATACCATTTCGTGCTTCATCATTGGCAATATATCCTAGGCCAATAGTGTTCAGGAGTGATTCAAGTTTTGTACAGAAGGTTTCGAATTCCTCCTTGCCATATACATCAAATTTGAGGTTGCGGAGTTTTACTCGGGATTCAGCAATCATGGTTTCACTGCAATATTGAGCAATCATGAGTTGCTTAAGTCCAGGGGCTGCAGGATGGTCTCCATATCCTAGGGTATTATTTGCTGCATTCTGAGCAACTACTGCAGGTCGGGTGTCCCATGTGAGGGGTTTTTTGGGAAGGGTTCACCACCATTCTTCGGCAGGTCCTCGGAAGAATGTAACAACTCGGCAGACATAGGCTGTAGTAGTAGCAAAGAGTTGTTCCAGAGTGTGGTCTTGATTGTTTGTTAGAATGCGGTCAGCGACTTGTTCATTAGTTCATTGATTGGCTTCGAAGTTGGTGTCAACTACACTAATGAAGCTTTGGACTTCTTGTGCAGTACCATTGAAGGTAAGTAGACTCAGATTTTTTGTAGATCGGGTCTGTTCAGCTAAGGCAGTAATGGTTGCTGCCATTATGGCTACCTGGGCTGTGAGGTCTAGAATCTGTTGGTTTGCCATATTGTTTACTGGAGGTGGTTGAACTACTGGTAGTGGCGTTACTGGTACTACTTGAGGTACTGGTGCAGAGTGTGATGGGGTTCTTTGAGTCTGTGTAAGTTGCTGGAGTAATAGTTGTGGGTCTGGAGTAAGGGCTTGATAGATAGCTGTCTGTTGCTGTATAGGTGTGTTCTGTCCTGATGGAGGTACGTCTCCTTCTGTGGTATATCTGGGATCGAATTCACTAAGATACTCCTCCTCTTCTTCGGTTTGGTCCCTGTGTGTTTGGGTTTGCTCGGCGTCAAAGTAGACAGAATCAGTTATATATCTGATTTCAGATGGACTTAATTCAAAGTCAAGTTCTGGTTCGGTATTGGTTTCGGATTCGGGTAGGGCTGTAGCAGGGCCTGCTTCAGGTTCAGGGTCAGGTAGTTGATGAAGGGTTTCTCTTGCTTCTTCCTTAAGAATATGGCGGGCCTTGCTGTTCTGGAATCGGTAGTATAATGCGGTCTTGGTCCTGGTTCGGTGAAAGTTAGTAGAGTTGAGCCACTTGGCTATAGAGGCTTGGGCTTTGTGAGGAACTAAGGCTAGAAAGACTGCTGCTGGTTGTCCTAGGTCACTCGGATTTGTGGAGCTGACAAAACTCTTATTGAGAAGAGTAAAGAAGGCTTCTATAAGACTTTCTTCATCTTGACTTGCTGGGTGTAGTGCAAGGAGTTCGGTGAATAGGTATTCGCCTATTTGCTGATTTAATCAGAGTACTTCTTTCTTTGAATGAAGTTTGTCCCACTTGTTGCAGGTGTGGAGGTCAAATTGTCCTTGTACGTTAGGTTCAATTCTCTCCAGATTGTCAGATATTCAAAATAAATTCCAGTTCAGAGGTTGGGCTTTATACTAACTTGTAGGAATTCACAGAAGAGTTTGTAGTAGGGTGAGGAAGCGTCTTGAAGCGGAGTTGGATTGTAAACTGCTGCTACCAAGTTGTAAGCAGGTTGCTTTTTTAGGGTAACCGTTATGTAGTTCTGGAAGGGTTTTCTGGAAGTTCTGGATATTCTAGAAGACCTTTTTCTTATGGTCAAGATCAATTTCATATGGAGTACATCCTCTACGCTTATTGATTTCTAGATCGGGTTGATGTTTCAACCAAAGTCCTTTTTCGGACTAGTTCTGGATGTTCAGGATTTTCTGTATTTCAGGAAGTTCAAGAAACTAAGACCAGCTTAGTTGAATTGGTGTATCGCTGCAGACAATACCCAATTAGGAAATTTCGTGATGGGATTAGAAGTAGGACCTAATGGGGAGCGGATTTACTTAAGAGTGGTTTGTGGGTTATTAAATAGGTTTATTCGCTATTCATGATATTGCTATACTAGGAGTAGTTGTGTGAGGGGATATTGTGGGAAAGTATTCAGAATTGTTCTTGTGTGTTCGAGTCTGAGATTCTGAGGTCTGGGGGAGGGGGTATTTATACTAGTGAGGGGCTATCTGGACTATACTAGATATGGATGTAGCACTAAGTGCTTTGCTAAGTCGGAGTGCAGTCACGTAGTATAAGAGTGATCTGACGTGTCAAGAGATCGTCTGACTGCTGAGTCAGTTCACAGTCACGTTGTATAAGGCTAATCTAACTATACTATGACTGCTAATCTTTTTATAGGTTTAGGCACTGTCTGGGTAGTCTTCGATAATATTACCATCGATTGCATCATCTCTGAAGAAGTAGTCATCTAGGAAGAGTGGTTTGTTGTTTGTTTTGGTTCTCTGTTTCGACGTGTCTTGGGGCTCGGTATATATGCATTTGTTCTTGATTGGTAAGATTCTACTTGTGTGAATCTTGTATTCCATGACTTCGTATTGACTCAGCTTTATGTGCTATGACTTCTGTTTGACTCAGCTTCATGATCGCACAGGTGATTTCCAGATTTGTTCGGAGGTTGCATGTGATTTCAGTGGCTTGTTAAGAGAGAGACGTGTGATTTCTGTGACTTGGAGATTGTGTGCTTACAAAGACTGCTACTGGTTGTCCAAGATTACTTGGATTTGTAGAGCTGACAAAACTCTTGTTGAGAAGAGTAAAGAAGGCTTCTATAAGACCTTCTTCATCTTGACTTGCTGGGTATAGTGTAAGGAGTTCAGTGAATAGGGTTTCACCTATTTGCTGGTTTAATCGGAGTACTTCTTTCTTTGAATAAAGTTTGTCCCACTTGTTGCAGGTGTGGAGGTCAAATTGTCCTTATACATCAGGTTTAATTCTCTCCAGATTGTCAGATGGTTCAGAATAAATTTCAGTTCAGAGGTTGGGCTTTATACCAACTTGTAGGAATTCGCAGAAGGGTTTGTAGCAGGGTGAGGAAGCATCTTGAAGCAGAATTGGATTGTAAACTGCTGCTACCAAGTTGTAAGAGGGTTGCTTTTTAGAGTAACCATTACATAGTTCTGGAAGGGTTTTCTGGAAGTTCTGGATATTCTGAAAGACTGTTTTCTTATGGTCAAGATCAATTTTATATGGAGTACATCCTCTATACTTATTGATTTCAAGATTGGGTTGACATCTCAACCAAAGTCCTTTTTTAGACTAGTTCTGGGTGTTCAGGATTTTCTGTATTTCAGGAAGTTCAAAAAACTAAGACCAGCTTAGTTGAATTGGTGTATCACTGCAGACAATACCCAATTAGGAAATTTTGTAATAGGGTTAGGAGTGGGACCTAACGGGGAGCAGATTTACTTAAGAGTAGTTTGTGGATTATTAAATAGGTTTATTTGCTATTTATGATATTGCTATACTAGGAATAGTTATATGAAGGGATATTGTGAGGAAGTGCTTAGGAGTTGTGTTCGGATTGTTCAGGTCTGTTCAAGTCTGAGATTCTGAGGTCTAGGGGAGGGGGTATTTATACTAGTGAGGGGCTATCTGGACTATGTTAAATGTGGATGTAGCACTAAGTGCCTTGCTGAGTCAGAATACAGTCACATAGTACAATGGTGATCTAACATGTCAAGAGATCATCTGACTGCTGAGTCAGTTCATAGTCACGTCGTACAAGGCTAATCTAACTATACTATAACTGCTAAGCTATTTATAGGTTTAGGCACTGTCTGGATAGTCTTCAATGACATCACTATCAATGACATCATCTCTGATGAAGTAGTTGTCTAGGAAGAGTGGTTCGCGGATTACTTCTCCTTGTTGGCTGAGGTAATAATATATTGGAACTTCATCTTCATCCCACAGGATAGCATTGTCTATCACGTATGCTGGATAAGGTGTTGGGGGGCAAAGAAGTGGTACATCATCTTTGTTTTTCTCAGATTCGCTGTTTGCATACCTTCTGTAGGTTACAGCACTATGAGTCGCAGAATTATAGTATGCTGGCGGTTGTGGTTCATGTCACTCATACTCGGGTGATGGGGTGGTTGGTTCAGTCTCAAGGGTTGTCTGAAGGTACAGGTTATATTTTCCAGTCTCTTCATTGTAGTTGAAGTAATTGGGAGTGAACACAGATTGGTATTCATGCCAGTGGTCATTGTCCCAATAAGTCTCATAGGCGGTTATGAACTATTGTAAGTTCATCGGTAAAGTTGGCAGTATGATCAGAGTTGGTAGAGATCCTTGGCTTGAGGTCATGTTGGTGTCAGAGGGATCATTGTCTTCTACTTTGTCTTCGTCGAAGTAGATTATATCATAGATGTCCTTCATAGTATATCCAACTTGGGGCATTTGTAGGATGTGGTCGTTGGGGTGCAGGAAGGTTCTGTCAGTAGTCTGAACGTATTCGAGATACTTGTGGTTGAGTTCTTGTATCATGTTATCGATTTGGCCATAGGACAGGGTAGCAACTATTTCGCTGGTAGTAACTCAGAGGTAAGAAATAAAGGTGCTATACTTATAAAAGAGTTCTTGGTGTTTGCAGGTGATGAGCTTCTGGTGTTGAGACATCTGGGTAATATCTGTATCATAGTGGTGTTCGATCATGTCTTCTAGAAGGTGGCCAATCTGGTAGTAGCTTGAGATTTGTCTGATCCAGTGGGCCTCATTAAGCATGTTCAGAGTATTCTATCTGGCTTCCACAAAGTAGAGGGGTGCTAGACTATGGATATTCATAAGGGGCAGAGGGGGTGTAGCTCAGTTGACAATGGCATTCCAAATGTTAGCGCGGATGCGGTTGTAGATCTTGGTGGTTATATTTGTGTGTTTGGAAGTTGTGATTGTTATTTGTTTTGGTTCTCTGTTTCAATGCATCTCGGGGCTCGGTATATATGTATTTATTCTTGATTGGTAAGATTCCGTTTGTGTGAATCTTGTGTTCCATGACTTCATATTAACTCAGCTTTGTATGCTGTGACTTCTGTTTAACTCAGCTTCGTGATCATGCAGGTGATTTCCAGATTTGTTCAGAGGTCACATGTGATTTTGGTGACTTGTTAAGAGGGTGACATGTGATTTCTATAGCTTGGAGGTTGTGTACTTATAAGTGAGGTCAAAATTGAGGTTATCATTAGAGGTCATTAAATTGATTTATACAGGATCAGTGGTATTCTTTCAGATATAGAGATAAAGAATATAATGTCTATATTATTTATAGAGGAGATATCACTCATTTGGATAATGATATACTATCTAAATCAATTGTGTCAGGTATCAAGAACATTAATCCAATATTACAGCCATTCTTCAACAATTAAGTAATATAAAACAAATACAAATCAAAACCTATAGATGACAGATAAGTATGATGAACACCAACTAAGTACAGAATTATGATGATACTGCTCTTATAGATCAATCAAGAAGAATAACAATTATAAGGTACTTGTGAAGTGATTTCAATAATTGGGATTTTATTAGTAAGAATTATGGCAGTAGAAACTTAGTAGTACAAATCTTATCAGTGTGAATTATGATAGTGAGAATTGACAGTTGAAGAGAGATTTTGTTTGTGAGAATCTCACTGAAGAAATCTCAGCATAAGAGTCTTGATGGCCAGAATATCACTAGGATGTAGAGTATTGCAGAGTAAGTTTACAGTAAGGAGACCTTGGCAGAGACAATCTTGATGAGGAGAGTTTTGTTATTATTATAGTAGAGAGTATATTGTAAAGAATGGCATGAGTATATAACTATAAAATTTAAATTATATAAAGGGCAAACTTATAAAGAACTATACAAACAGAGCTATGTATTTGAGTATGTATATATTTATAAAGATAAGGATGATATCACTAAATTCTGATCAATGGGGATTGATTTAATTACATGAATCATATAGCAAAATTTACAGGCAAATTTGCCTGCAGATATTAATGATTTAAGAGATATATATATACTATATGCAGACTTATTTATATAGTCAGATATAGTAAATTCTATTCTAGAACAAGATCCAGAGTATCTTTTTCAGGACCTGAAATATCCAAAGTATTCTATAAAGTGAACTATAAGCAATACTTACAGTTTTAAAAATATAATAATTTTGATTTTGAAAAATCTTCTATATAATTATTATATCATCTATACTTTCTATATTGCTATCTGAGTTCTCTATTATTTATTTATAAAATATCTATATCTAATACCATCAAACTAATTAAAGAAATTTACACTTAAATCAAAATAATTAATTATATGTTTTTTTTTTTTTTAAAAAAAAAAAAAATTATAATATCAAAACAATATTCTAAAAACCTTATTATAGATTACCAAAGAACACTAAACTAATATTCAATTGATTTAATTCATTTATAAGAAATACAATGATTGTAATAATGTATCTATATGGTATTAGGATGGTCCTATTTATTAGATAGGACTTTTTGTGGGATGGAACCAGATGATAAAATTTTCGCTTTACAGAACAATGACGTCCGTTCTCTCGTCGAAGTGGCGACCGGGATGCCCATCTGTAAGCCATTCTTTCGCGTACCATACAAACTCCCAGGCAACCTCAACGTACACCATTTACCCTTACCTAATTTTTGGCATCAACTCTGCTTTCATAAGTAATAAAACCAACAAAACCGTACTTGTATTCACTTAATACGACCGACAATTATGAACTAAGCCATGAGGATCCCGGTGGAATCACGTGTCAATGCCGTTGCACAAACACTATCTCAGCGCTTACGCGCCTCCCATTTATAATTATATATAGCTAGCCAATCTGGTCTCCTCTGATTACGCCCAATACAGAGTATTTTTAGTTTACTGCCCAATACTAATCTAATATGTACATAATGCAACATCAGTAAAAACGTAGAGCTTAATGGTTCACCGAGCATTCTTTACAAGCCGGGTCGGCGAGTCAGTTTTAGACGGCGGGGGTTCATCAATCTCGTGCAACATTATAATTTGAATGCCGGAATTGTTTTCATTCGGTAATGTGCTCGTAGTATTCAACCCTACGTTTCTGCATGATTGGCATCACGGGTGAGTTTTCGTCGTGTTGTGCAGAATAGGTCATGAATATGCCCTAATCTCTCATTATATTAGCCTCCTGCTCCATCATGGTCTTTATGTAGAAGGACGTGATAGGATCAGATTGCATACATTTGTCACACTTGTGCTATGAGTGCGAATATATAAGAAAAGGAATAGCACGTACGAAATCCTGTTTTTCGGCTCAAACTGTCGGTCGATCCTTCCGATTTGCTGGTAATGGAACAGGTACCTTACTTCGACATTGTTGGCAACGTCCCGCTTACTGGGGCATACCTATAGTAACGTCAGTTTATTATCTTATATATCACCGGCCCGCGAGTGTTATCCACTTATTCATGTCCGACTAGGTGATACTTTCACTCATCTCATCCCATTTTTAGCACATCAGCGCTCAAGATCTTGCATGAGATCTTTGGGCGAAAGAAGTCAGCGCATTGGCGCCTATCGTGGGAAGCCAGAAAATATGAAGGAAGAGAATCAAGGGGCTCGCGAGGTGATACTCTAGGACGTCAGGGCCGCTGGGTAAGCTGGAGGTATCCCCATAGGATACTGCCTTTGGAGGTATTACAATGGGCATCACACACTTCGTCTTGTATAGCGGGTTTCTTTTCCAAACTGTCGATATGTTCAATGTCGGAGATATGCTTTTTCTTTCATCAAAAAGGGGGAATAATATATACGTATCAGCATCTCAGCGTGATTTGTGAGATGCGAGTTGGTGATTGGAAGAGATGGAAATGTTGGGATGATTGAGATGCACGGAAGAGGTACATGCAACACCTATTTTTTTATTCAACCCTCTATCCGGTCGGGATTAGCGAATTACAGGCCACCATGCATGGGGAGCATTTACGATTATATAGCGCTGGAAAGTCTATATATAATCTGAACACTCCTCATTAGCAACATCCCTCGGTCAAGTGAAAGATACCTAGTACTCGAACATAGACGGTCCACCCCACCACCAATATCATCACAAGACGTCCCACTTCTGAACCCTAACAGCTCTCAGCAACCCCCTCCATCCAACCCCAAGTCCAAACGACGATCAATATGTCAGCCCACCAGTCCACAGAACTGTTCGCCGCCCTACAGAAGGCGCTGACCCAAACCCATAACGTGTTTACCGACCACGAGCAGCGTCTACAGACACTAGAGGCCGAGCGATCCCAGACCGCGGCAGAAGACTTGGGCGGCGCGAGGATCCTCAAAAACATCGCCATGACCAAAACCATCAAGAACGAGATTCTCAAGGGCTCCTTCATGCAACTTGTCAACAAGACGCAAGATCTCCAGCGTGAGCTCGACGACAAGGTTGCGCGTGTTGACGTATTGGAGAGGGAACTATCCGCTAAGAGCGTGGATATTGAAAGCGAGAGATCGGTTAGCAAAGCGGAGATCGGGAGATTGAGAGGCGTTGAAGAGAGGTTGGGAGGGATCATCCAAGTCAAGACAAAGGAGGCGGATCAACTGCGACAGGAGGGTGTGGAGAGGGAAGAGATGCGGATAGCGACCATTGCCGAATTTACGGAGAAAATTAAGAATATGAATAGATTTTTTATGGGGGGTGTGGAAAATGAGGACGCAGAAACCGAGTCGGTGAAGGCCAGCATGGAGGAGATAAGTGAAATAGTATCAGGAGACGAAACCGGCGATGTCGATGCCTCAGAAGAGGCAGTCACATTCGGCTGGTCAGCAGCACTTGCAGATTTCACGAAGCGAAGCGAGGCGCTTGAGGAGTCGATCGTGGGGATGGTCGCCGAATTCTCGCACAGGGAAGCCGAAGTTGAAAGAAAAAACGCCCTGATCAAACAGCTGAGGGCGGTCAATCAAGCTTGGATGAGAGATGCTGCCAAAAAGGAGGGACAGCATCAGGCGGCTATGGCCACTTCAGCAAGAAAGATCCGGGTTCTCCAGGCCTCGGTGGCTAAACTGACTGCCGAAGTGAAACAACTGAGCACGTCCAAGAATTTTACCCGGATCCGATCGCTTGAGGATACGGTCAGTAGAAAGAATGCCGAGATTGAGAGTCTGAAGGCGGAGGCAGCGCAGCTTTGAGAGGAGGCAGAGGAGATTCAAGAATGTTATCTGGATCCCAGATGCGGCCGATATTGAGAGCCCGAAGGCGAAGGCAGAACAGCTTCGAGAGGAGGCAGAGGAGATGAAAGAGTACCAGGAGACAGAGGAGAGGTTGGAGTTGTTTCTGGAAGAAAAATTGCAGGATGTATATCGAATTGAACCTCTCAATAAAATTGCTTACGTCACCGCATACGTCATCACCACTCTTCTCTCTTTTGCTGCGCGTCTTTTTCACCCTTCACCTCCAGCCCTATTTAACCATGTCAGACACCCCCATGCAAACCGACCATGCCACCCCCTCTGTAGTCAACAACATTGACACCCCCGCGAGTATCGCTGCCGTCCCCGAGAACGACGACGTCCTCGTCTCCAGCGCGGCCTCGGTGGGTGACTGGGATGGCCGGTGGAAACACATCAGTAAGGTCCTCGATCGCCCGGGACCCTTCACCGAGGAGGGGTGGACTGGCGGCCAAGAGGTAGGCTTGTGTGAGACCTGTCGGGAAGATGGAGGGAATTGCAAGAAGATTGGATGCCGACTGCATATGCCACTCCAAAGCCACATTCGCTGAGGATAGGCATTGTCATATTTGCAGTCACCCGCGCATATGCTTGTTTGCTGAAGATTTACCTTCCACTTCACTTTAAGCACTCGCTCGCGTCATACAACCCCTTTGCACCCTTCTCAACGTAGTCCCTCTTCTAATAAATACTCTTTCGCGGTTTCTCCACTATACGCAGACAAAGGACTTCTTGCACGCCTGCAAGATCCTCGTCATCGGAGCTGGCGGTCTTGGCTGTGAGATCCTTAAGAACCTCGCCCTCTCGGGCTTCCGTGACATCCACGTGATCGACATGGACACCATCGACATCAGTAATCTCAATAGACAATTTTTGTTCAGGTGAATGGCTGGGGGATAGCAGCAGGGTTAGATGGATGGGCGTGCAGGAACGGGAAGAGGTTGTGGCGGGAGGGAGATGGCCTTCTACGGAAAATGAAGAGGCGAAGAGGCGGCCGGGACTTGCATACATCTGTTAACGACTATTCCCGCTTACCGGCCACCCATAGGCAAGCCGACGTTGGCCGTCCCAAGGCCACCGTCGCCGCTGAGTTTGTCATGAAGCGCGTCGCCGGCGTCAACGTCACCCCGTACGCACAATTTTTCCACTCTCCCATCCCCTTGTTCGTCCTCGTCTTCGTTTGGCTTATCATCTCCTCATATCAGCTTCTACGGCAAGATCCAGGACAAGGACCCCGACTATTACGCGCAGTTCCAGCTTGTCATCTGCGGCCTGGACTCCATTGAGGCCCGCCGCTGGATGAACGCCACGCTCGTCGGGCTCGTCGACGAGGATTCGCCTGAGAGCATGAAGCCGCTTATTGATGGCGGAACTGAGGGTGCGTGAATTTGGTACTTATTGTTGCTTTGGGTCGGTGGGAAGAGCTAACGGAACAGGAATATAAGGACGGCATCACTAAAGATGGCGAATATATTGGTTGGAGGTTCACTTTTGCAAACGAAATATATATAATATAATATATATTGCTTAATTCACCCTTTGTCCATCCCCCTCGTCACGATAGGCTTCAAGGGCCAGGCACGTGTCATCTTGCCCACCATCTCCTCGTGCTACGAGTGCTCTCTCGACATGTTCAATAAACCCACCACGTTCCCCATCTGTACCATTGCCAACACCCCGCGCTTGCCTGAGCACTGCATCGAATGGGCATCCGTACTCGAATGGCCCAAGGTATGGGGAGGTAGGTTACTCGAGTGTCTTGGAGCTTTTATTTTATTTTTATTCTCTTCGGGATGGAGTATCGGGAGGCTGATTGTGTCACGTGATAACACTCCACGTTCCATCCCATCCGCCACGTACGCAGACGTTAAGTACGACACAGACAACCCGGAGCACATCACGTGGCTCTACAACACAGCCCTCGCCCGTGCCAAGCAGTTCAACATCCAGGGTGTCACCTACTCGCTCACCCAGGGCGTCGTCAAGAACATCATCCCGGCCATCGCGTCTACGAACGCCATCATCGCTGGTGGGTTGGGGTTACTGGAGTATGGAGTTTGTGACCGGACAACGATTTTTATTTCACTACGATAATGAATTGGATTTGCTTTGGCTCACACTTTCCTCACGATCAACCTCCATCAGCGGCCTGCTGCAACGAGGCCTTCAAGCTCGCAACGTCGTCGGCGCCCTATCTTAACAACTACATGATGTACACGGGCAACGATGGCATTTACACCTACACCTTCGAGCACCAGCGCAAGCCCGAGTGCCCTGTCTGCGGGTCCATCTCGCTCAAGGTTGAGGTCGACCCAGAACAAACGCTCGGCGATTTCGTCGAGAGCTTGAGAGAGCGGCCGGACGCGTATGTTTTTTTTTTTTTTGTTGTTCGGGTTCGTAAAAGTTGACCACCAATTACCTTCTCACCCGCGCCGCCCTCACTACACAGCCAACTCAAACGTCCGAGCCTCCGCACGGGGTCACGTACACTCTACATGCAGCGGCCACCTGTACTCGAGCAACAGAGCCGTCCCAACCTCATGAAACGCCTACGCGAGCTGCTCGACGACGGGGAGGAGGTCACCGTCACCGACGTCGCCCTGCCCGTATCCATGCAGATGATCATAAAATTCGTCGAGGGAGGACCCAGGGCCGCCGCATGAAGGCATGGAGGGGTGAATGATTGGATGGAAGGTTATAATGACGTGAATGAATGGAATGGAGGAGAGATGGTGGGGAATGTTTTATGAATGTTCATCTTTGATGTTGTGCCGTCAGACAATTTGTCTTTGTTCTCTCCCTTTGACTCCTGTGTAGTTTGTGAACAGCTCAGAATTACCCAGTTCGTTTTTTTTTTTTTTTTTCCGTTTGTCCCTTGGCGTGCATGCATAATCATGGTAAGTTTGGATCTTCACAAAATAAATAAAAATATGACGGAGGGTGGATCTAACCATCCTATAGATGGCTCCCTCCAAGGCAACAGACCACCTATAAAGACCCAAGATCGTCATACATGTCTTTCCTGAATCGTGGTTGATAATATCTTTTCATCGCGAGCAGAGGCTCAGATCCCAAATACGGAACCCTCTTCCTTTGTTATTCGATCTTGACCCGTCCGGACTTATGCCCTGAAATCTGGATTTGCGAACCGCTATAGTAGTAATCGCAATGCACATAACACATAGATCCCTTTATACATACGTTTCAGGTCGGCCAAAATATGGCATGTTGAATCGCGAACGCTTGTTCGTCCGCTTGCTCGCTCTCCCACGGCGTGAAGTGGAATAATCTTCAAATCGGTAGTCATTTAATGGATGGCGCGGGGGGCTCGGGTCGACGAAGTACTCAAAACAAAAACAACACAGGGTCGGGTGGTCAAACCAGCCAAACCAGGAAAATCACTTTCGTCGCATCCACCCGCTTGACACCTCGTGAACTCACACGCTCACCAACAAACGACTGTTGACACACATAGCCCACAGTTGCCCGCGCCTCGCCCCCCCTCCGACGAGGTACCACGACCTCCGCGTGACGGACGTGGACGCGGCGTAGGGGGTCAGGCGGACCCGTGACGCGCGGGAAACAAGCTCGATCGGTGCAGAGATCGGGAAGGAGTATGTAAATGAGAGGTGCGATATGACGATACCGCGTTGTTCGTTGTATGCGGACGGTACTCCCAAATATAAAAGCCCGTGGGAAATTTGCTACATTAACCGCGAAAAGCGTCATCGCCTTGTGTACGATGGCCTCGTCGAGCTAACGGATCATATCAACGTTTGCTTGTGAGCGAGAGAGGTAGGACGACATTGATTATTGATCATGCGGAGAACGTGAAAGGAGGAGAACGCAATCGGGGATGAAGGTTAGCCCGGGCATTCGCGATGAGTGTGCGGGATGGGCCGCAATTGGAAAGGCGTGGTGATAAAGACCTCGCGGAGCGAGTTGTGCGATTGATCGGGGCAAGCGCATTTTCCGGGAATGACGATCGTGTATCGGCGTTTAATCGCACCGCCCGTCTTCCTGGCCATTGAATCATAATCGGCGTCGGAGCATGCACATTGTGATTCTAATTGGGCCGTGTGCCAGGGCCTTTGCAGAAGGGTCGGAGTTTGATACACGTTTTTTGATCCGTTGCGGGTGTAAGAAGGGATCGAACGAAAGAAGATGTTTCGCACGTTGCGGGTCGACAGCAAGAGGGGGGGGGCTAGAATCCGTGGAGGAGAAATGGTTGTGCGGGCTTCTTTATGGATTTTCAGAGCTCCGAATGCGGTCAAGATAAGAAAGCTCAGGTGGCCTGAGACGGAGGTGATGAATGCAAGATCATGGCTTGATGCACAAAGGAAAAGCGCGTCGCACGGGGGGGTGCAACATGTGTCAGTAAGGTAGTGGGTGATACACAAAGTGGGGGCCCGAGTCGGATCTACCCAGGCCTCATCCCAACCATTTCATGACCTCAAGGTTAGAGCCTTCGACCACCAGTCCGCAACCCGACGATCCCTAGAGCTAAGTGCGGTTGGGGTTCGACGAATAATAAATGGTCCCTCCAAGTGCGCCAGAGAGGTCATATTATTTATCGGTTTTGCCGTTCTTGGCGATTATGGCTAAACCCATGCGGAGGTGAGGTCACGTCGCCATTTGCGAGATTACAGGGGGGCCTTATTTTGTCGTAGTTACACATCGCAGGCAAGAGCAAAGGACGATCACTGGTTTCAAGCTCTGGCCGAATGGCAAAAGCGAGCAGGCGGGATGTGATGGACAATATGCATTTCGACCTATAAGTGAGGGCAATCTATTTTCTGCGCAAAGGGACCAATGAAGCGAAATGAAACCACAATGAGGCCTGTGGTTTTCGAGAGGTCAAACGGTTGGTCGGAACGTGTAATATGCGGGTTTTGTGGACATACCGCGTGTCGCAGCGGTATCGAAACAGGCAATTGGCGGGTGTTGAGGTGGGCGGGGGGGTTCGATCTGGATGCAGATAGGACGACATCCGAGGCGGCCGTAACCCACGCCAATTTTGACGTGTGCCCTTTTTTTTTTTTCCCATTAGGGCATCGGAATCCACAAATATATATTTGCCCCACCTCACCGACCAATTTTTCCTATCCCTGTTCCACCCCCTCTCGCCGCCTTGACGCAAATATTCTAGAGCAGCAATATTCTTTGGTGGTGTCGCCACTGCTCCCTCCTCCTCCTCCCCCTCCCCCTCCCCCTCTCAACTCACCACCCCCCACCCTCACACGCAATCAACCAGCCGCATCTCACCTCTCCCAACCATGGCCGAAGAAAAGAATCCGGATTTACCCCCAGACGAGGATGAAGATATCATCGTCGAGATGATCGACGCCGAGCCTATAACCTACACCACCACCACCATTACCAGCGAGCCGATCATAGCCTCCTACTCCTCCTCCACCACTATTAAAAGCGAGCCGGTCATAACCTCCTCCTCTTCCATCACCACCACTACCACAACCCACTCCATGCCCATCATCCACACCACGACCTCTGAGGAGATTACCACTCACTCCTTGCCCATCGTCCACACCACGAGCTCTGAAGAGATTACCACGGTGGAGAAGACCGAGTTGGACGAGAAGGACACCAAGGCAAACAGGATCGAGTTCAAGGCGCCCCTCAAGCCGGAGCGTCCCGTTAAAATGACTGCTCCCCAACTCCCGCCGCAGATGCCCTCTCTTCGTCCTCCCCCCAGCAAGGAGGCGCCGAAGTCGAAGCATCTTGATATTGTAAGTATCTCTTTCAACGCAGAAAAGGACATATTAAACACCGCAAGATCATGTAGCAGCTTCAATCGACGACTTTGCTCATCTTTCAATCTCAACCTCCCAACACATAGGAAGAGCATCTCTTGCAGCCCCACGAGGTCGCCGAGCGGTACCTCAGCTCTATAAATGCAGAGAAGCCCGGTGACTCTAAGGGCCTGGATGCCGAAACTGCAAAACGCGTCCTCGCCGAGCACGGGCCCAATGTGCTTACCCCGCCCAAGAAGCGCAGCGCGTTCCTCAAGTACATCGACTCACTCACCAGTCTATTCAACTTGCTGCTTATCTTCGCCGGTATCCTCGAGTATATCTTGCTCGGTATCGATTTTGAGGACAACTTCCCTAATGTAGGTATTGTGCTAGAGATTGTTCGAGTTGAGATGATGGCGTATTTGGAATGTCCAAAATACTAATCGCACGGCATGTTTAATGAACGGATTTATTTTTCCATGCATACTACAGACCTATCTCGGTGCCATCTTAATTATCGTCGCTTTCATCAACGCCTTCATCGAGTTTTACCAGGCCCAAAAATCCCAGGCTCTTCTCGAATCCTTTTTGAACATGATTCCCGCCAAGTGCACCATCATCCGCGAGGGCAAGCTTCAGCCTACTGCTGCCTCTGAATTGGTGGTTGGTGAAGTCGTTTTCGTCCGCATGGGCGACAAGGTCCCCGCCGACGTTTATGTGTTCGCTGCCAGCGATCTCAAGGTCGACAACTCCTCCCTGACCGGCGAGTCCGATCCTCAAGAGCGCGTTCCCTACAACGAGCACAAGAACCCTCTGGAAGCCACCAACCTCATGTTCAACGGCACCCTCGCTATCGCTGGCGAAGGCTACGGCATCGTCGTCCGCACTGGTGATCACACTGTCCTGGGCCAAATTGCCGGTTTGACCGCCGGCGAGGACAAGACCATCTCACCTTTGGCCAAGGAGATCGACACATTCGTCAAGATCATCGCGACGATCGCCCTCCTCACCGCGGCCATCTTCTTCGGCATCGGCTTCCCCGTCAACAACAACAACATCTCGCTGACGCTCAACTTCGCCATTGGCATCTTCGTCGCCTGGGTTCCCGAAGGTCTTCCGGCCACCGTCACCATCCTGCTCACCATCGCCGCCAAACGCATGGCCTCCGAGAACGTGCTCGTCAAGGATCTGCAGGGAGTTGAGACTCTCGGCGCCATCACCCTCTTGGCCACCGACAAGACCGGTACCTTGACCCGCAACCAGATGACCGTCACCAACCTGTGGAGCTGCCTCAACATGTACTCGGCCCTGCGCAATATGCAGAACGTAGACAACTCCGTCAAGCCCGACTCTCCCGGCGTCTCAGACATCATGCACATCTCCGCTCTCTGTTCCCGCGCCCAGTTCGACCGTACCGACGTTCCCATCGAAGAACGCCAGATCCTCGGTGACGCAACGGAATCAGGCCTTGTCCGATTCGCCGCCCAAAACATTCCGAACTTCGACCAGCTCAAGGACATATACCCCAAGATTTTCGAGATTCCCTTCAACTCCGACACCAAGTGGCATCTATCTATCCACAAGAAGAAGCACGCCAACGGCGATCTCACTCTGTATATCAAGGGTGCTCCCGAGCGCGTTCTCCGCATCTGCTCAACCATCTTGGTCGGCGACGGAACTCAAAGCGTCCCGCTCACCGAAGAACATCAGGCTAAGTATAACGAGACCTACGAGGCCATGGCTGGAAAGGGTCACCGTGTGTTGGCTTTCGCCCAGATTTTGTTGCCCAGCGATCAATACCCACAGGACTTTGCCTTTGATAAGAAGGCGAAGAACTACCCTGACGTAAGATTTTTTTTTTTTTTTTTTTTTTTTTTTTTTTTTTTTTTTGTTTTTTTTTTTTCGATGTCTATCTCTCCCCTCTTTCCTTAAAATTAAAATAAATAAATGGCGTAACATATATTAACCACCATTTTCACATTCTTATACGATGCACAGCACGATCTCTGCTTTGTTGGCCTTGCCTCCTTGGAAGACCCCCCCAAGCACGGTGTCCGTGAAGCTATTGGCCGCTGTCGTTCCGCTGGTATCAAGGTCATGATGGTTACTGGTGATCACCCTCTTACTGCCGAAGCCATTGGTCGCAAGATCAACCTGATGCTCTCCGACACCAAATCCATGGTAGCCAAACGCCTGAACAAGCCGCTCGAGGAAATCCGCGAGGATGAGTACAACGCTATTGTGATCCACGGTGAAATGATTGATAAGCTCTCCGATGACGAATGGGACAATATCTTCTCCAAGAGCGAGATCATCTTCGCTCGTACCTCTCCCCGCCACAAGCTTGAGATCGTCAAACGCGCGCAATCCATGGGCCACATTGTAGGTGTCACTGGTGACGGTGTGAATGACTCGCCCGCTCTCAAGAAGGCCGATCTCGGAATTGCCATGAACCAGTCCGGGTCTGATGTCTCCAAGGAAGCCGCCGCCATGATCCTGTTGGATGATAACTTTGCCTCCACCGTTCGCGGTATCGAGCAAGGCCGTCTCATCTTCGCCAACCTTAAGAAGTCGATCCAGTATACCATCTCCCATTCCACCCCCGAAGTCATCCCCAACTTGTTGTACGTCGTCGTGCCCCTCCCACTCCCGCTCTCGGCCATCTTGATTCTCGTCATCGATCTCGGTTTCGAACTTTTCGCCGCCCTCTCTTTCGCCTGGGACAAGCCCGAGACCTCCGAGGGCCTGATGAAACTTCCTCCTCGCAAGCCCGTTACCCCCGCGTCCATCGATCGCTTCCGCCGCCGCGCCCACCGCCGCGCCCAGGAGGTCGTCGTTGACCCCGAATCAGGCGAAGAGATCCCGCCATCCAAGTTCTCCAAGCTCCTGCACGAATTCAAGCAGCCCTTCCGCAAAATCTGGTGGACCGAGGCCTTTGAGAAGACCGACGACGACGTCCTCGTCGACGGGTCCCTTCTGTCCTGGGCTTACCTGGAAATCGGCATGATCGAGGCCATCGGCGCTATGACTACCTACTTCGTCGTCCTCAATTACCATAGTATCACGCCCTACGACGCCCGCGAGCTCCAGCGTGGCGTTGGCGGCACCACGAAATACTTCACCAAAGAAGCCCAACCCTACACCAATGCGTTCGGCACCGTCATCGACGCTAACGCGCAGGTTATGGCACTCGCCCAGGCTCAGTCCATGTACTACTTCGCCGTCATGATCCAGCAGATGTTCAACCTGTTCGCGTGCAAGACCCGCTTCACACTGCCCATCGGAAAATACATGTTCTCCAACGTGTATACCTTCTACGGCATTTTCGCTGGAGCTGCGCTCGCCACCGTCATCGTCTACTGCCCGCCATTCAACATCCCCTTCGGCACTGAGTGGCACACATTGCCCCTCTTCTGGCTCATTCCCTTCGCGTTCGGCTTCTTCATCATCTTCTACGCGTGCATACGCATGCTCGTTAGCAGGAAGCTGAGACCCATCAATTGGAATCGCGAGATCCAGGGTTTGCAGGTATGTTTTGATTCCTTTATGCTGTTTTACGGATTGTCGCATTGTGAAATCGTGATGGCTTCTTTTTGTGTATCTGTAAACTCATCGTAAACGTTTTTATTCCTTCCATCAGATGTACCCCACTATCCGCACCGTCCGCAGTATGGAAAAGAAGCGGTAACGCTTTGATTGCCCAGTCTGCTCCTCGTTCCTGTTGTGTTTTGGTTTGTTTTATCCAATTGTTTCCGATAGATCTGTTTTCTTTCCTAAATACGTAAAA
>RBNI01001381.1:0-22715 GCA_003990745.1 Jimgerdemannia flammicorona | reverse complement strand
CTTATATTATTAATTTATTATTACTTAATAATTCTCTAAATAGTCAAGATTCTCTGTAAAGTTATTTCAAGATAAACTTATTTGCTGAATTATATATCTATAATAGTTAGTCTTTTATAATTATTGAGAATTCAAAGCTAAAAAATCTTTTTTGTCTTCTAAAACTAGATATTACTATTTCTTCTACTGAAACTATATAAAATAAAATTAGACTGATCTTTTAACAAAAATATGATACTATCAAAATTATACTATAAGTAAGATTTAATATTTTAATATTGAATATAAATTCAAATATTTCAAAGTTGAATAGCTTTGAATTTATCTTATTTCAATTTATTTATTTAGAAATAAAATATATCTAATTAAATATTCTTTACTATTAATATATATATATTACTCAATATATATTATAATAATATCTTTGAAACTAGTAATATCAGAATTCAGAAGACTGCCTTAATTTCACAAGTCACTAGTTGCAAATTATAACTCAACTATAACTTATCCTAATTATAAGATGATCTGCATCTAAACTCATAATAACTTATAATAACCCTAGTAATATACTACTACTAGTCAGATGGCTATACTCTCTAAACTAAAAAAGAAGATCTTCAAGATATAAAAGAAGTATCAAGAGAAGAAGTATTAAGTATTAACTATATATAAATAGAAGTCTTACTACAAAACAAAATACCTATCATCCACTAAACAGCCAGATCAAGGAGTTATCCAGATTCATTAGTTCAAGAACAAATGTTTACTAATATTAAGAGAGCAATGAGGCTACATATAAGAAGGACCCCTAGTCAAAACCTCTATATAAGAGACTCCTACTACTATATTATTACTAAGAAATAGAGATAAGAATCACTACTACTGCTGAGTATCTTTGGATATAGTAAGAATATGAGCTGGGATATTACCTCTATTAAGAGTTTATATAAGCCAGCTCTCAAGAAATTGTGGATATTATAGATATAGATAGATATGAACAGAAACTAACCAAAAGAGTCTACCAGATCTTCAGGCATATACTCTGGGCCATTTCTAATCTAAAATATATCAAAGTCTCTGATATTCAAGAATTAATAAGCTACTATATAGACTACTTTGAGGAAATGATTACAGAAGAGACCCAACCTATTATTATAATCAAGAGTAATAAGGCTCAAGACCTTTGGAAACTCATTCTAGAGAACAATCTAATTCATTTATAGTCTGATTACACTATTTTAAGAATCTCTCTTAAGAGTCTACTATCTTCGATATTTCCTACTTTGTAGATAATCTTACTATTGACTAGAGGCCTCAAGAGCAAAATAATCTTATACTTTTTGATGATATCACCCTCTCAGACAACTTAGAGAATAATGACAACCTATTTATTTTATTAAAAGATAATGTCAATAACTTTCTTTCTATACTCCCAAAGCCCACCACTGACTTCAGTATAACTATAGAGGATATAAAAAATAATTTGACCAGACTCTCTGAAGAAAATGAGAAAAAGAATAAGGATGATATAATCTTAGTTATATTGAATTTTAAGATATATAAAAATAGCTCTATTAGCCAAATTGAGTAAGTTAGTTAGTTGTATAAATAGTAACTATATATTAACTAGCCAAATTTATCACAAACATAAAATTAGCCTTATCTAACTAGTTAGTTACTTAATTTCCAAAAGTATGCTAAATAGTATCTTCTAGTAATTGTGAGTTACAACCAATTACCTAGCCTTATTCTTAGCCTGAAGTTATATAAATACTCCTAATCTATAGTGAATAAACCTTAGTCAGTTGAAGTTTGAAGTAAAAAGAAGTTTTACAGAGAAACACACTGCCTCCAAGAGACTGGAATAATTCTAAGAAACAAGATAACTAGAGCAATAATTACTCAAGGTTTGAGTTGAAGAATTTCTCTTGCTACAGAAACCAAGACTGCTACCAGAAATGACCACCATTAGGATACAAGACCCTCAGAAAATATCAGAATGCTACCAGGAAATATAGAGAACCTGTGAAACAATTACCAGCCAGAAACTCAACAACATACAAGTCAGTTAACGCCACCTCAGAAATCAAAACCTGCCAGGAATTTAAGAACAATGAACGAATGAGTCAATTGGGGCCCAATACATGTCAATTGGTTTTGCCAACTTAAGTTCTGAAAGACAAGAGAAGTCTAGTGTAAAAACTTTGGGAAAAGACTCCAAGAGTTGAAGAATTTCTCTTGCCGCAGAATCCGGAAAACCGCTACGAAACCCGCCAAGTAAGGAAACGACCGCCATTAGGATTCAAGACCCAGGAAACCAGAACGCCACCAGAAAACATAGAGAACCCGCGAAACTCGCCAGGAAACTTAGCCAAGAATACTAGGATAATCGTCAACACACCAGAAACCGCGTAAACGTTCTTCGACCGTTTCGCCATTCCGAACGTCCAGTCACGTGACCAACGACTCGCGACACGCGAACTCCAACTTGAAGCGAGAAACGCGAACAAATCGAACAGCAGTTGAACTGAACATTGAGCCAGAACATTATTTGATAAAGAGATAGATTAGTGTATAGTTAACCAGTGGCACATTGAGCCGTGCAATTCAACAAACAATCCATACAAATCGCACGCCACAATATGCGAGAATTTATGGCGTTGTGGCAGTAAACAGTCCCTCATGACACTCTGCACAGCCTTTGCACAGCCTCTCCCCGCACAGCCTCTGAGGGGCCTGCGGGGTTTAATCCGTGAATGACATTTTCTATTTTCAGCCTACACCAGTAGCCAGTACATTCTGTCAAGTTTCCACGCCCTGCCTGACATATAATCGCGCAATTATTACATGCATTCCTTAGAGCAACGAGCTGGTTGCTCTCGCTATTGAATGCGTTTAATTGATTCCCCACCATTTTTAACTCTTAGTGCTCGTTCAAAACGGCCATGGCTGAGGGGCTAAGGGTGACTGGCTTGCGCCATCTTTCCACAACCTTAAATGGGAATAGGCAGAGCCACCGGATAAACGTCGTAGTGAATGTGATTCGAACATGCGGAAAGCGTAGAATGTCTAGGCCGAAAATAGAACATGTCATTCACGGAGTAAACCCCGCAGGCCCGCAGCGGCTGTGCAGAGAGTATCATGAGGGATTATTTATCGAGAGGAACACGTTCAATTAAATGCCACAATGTCACAAATTCTCGCATATATATACGTACCAGATTTTCAGGGTTCCCGAATTCTCTATCTCTTGCAATACAAACCCAACCCCCAGTCTCAAAAACGATATTCAACAAGATGAAGGCAATCATTATCCTCTTCACACTTGCCCTTGCTGTCTTTACCTTGGCGTCGCCAATTCCATATTCCGACGAGGATTCTGATCATCATCAGGATGACTATCACAACAACAAATTTCTCCATGTAACTTCTCCTGTTGGCGAAGTGACCTGGCTTGTTGGGTAAGTTGATGGCTTCCACCAACTATCTCAAGTCGTCACTGCTAACATTTGCAGGCACGATGCACTAGAAGCAAAATGCTAACATAGTGTACTTGATCACGTCGTATTTCAGCTCCACACAGGAAATTACCTTCTTTTCAAGTAAGTATCCTACAATTCAAGGATTCAGATGAAACCAAAAGGTTGTACAATACTACAATACTCATCCTGGATGTCCCTCTCACTCATTCCAAAACCATCTTCAGATGAACTGGCAAACGAGACAATCGAGGTCTTTCTTTTCCGGAGCGATGATGAGGAACACCCTGTCATCGTCCTCTCTCATGGTGTCAGCGTTGGCACTGGCGTCGTGAACTTTAACGTGCCCTTTATCGTGCCCTCAAGCCTCGTTAGCCACGACTACACCTATTTTGTCCAGTTTGTTGGGTCTTATCTGAAGGTTAGATCTGGCACAATCACAATTACGGAAGTTGATCACTAGATTATCACTGTGCTTATTTTGCGTTACGAATTCCATATGAGAATATTCACTTATAAATAAATACCTATGTATTTCTGAGAATCGGAATGGCAAGGATTTCATAAAACGTTGTATGTTTAAGAACAGATTTACTTTTACGTGATGAAAGGCCACTTCCGCCGCTAAGAAAATAATAGTGTGTGTCCGCGGTACTCAGGCTGCCAGGACGTCAGACCAAATTGGCTCTTGCTGCTTGCACTTTGTACGTTTTTTTTTTTTTTTCTTTTTTTTCGTGACTTTGCCGCAAACGGTTTCATCCAGTTTTTCGGCGATAAACCACTTCTGTGTACGTGCGAGACATTCTTCTAGAGATTAACTGGGAATACAATGCTAGTAGGCAATTGGGGTGCAGATTCCATTCTAGATATTTCTTTTTATTACTTCCAACTTTCCTTTTCTACTTCTGCTCTGCTACTTTCAACTCTACCTTTGCTTTAGCGAGCACAAATACAACATTGGGGCCAACAACCCAAAGTCAAAAAAAAATACAAATTATCCATAGTTCCATTCCTCTCGACCTTCCACTCAGCCAATAATACCAGTCCAACTGTCCTATCCAAAATACCAGGTCACGAATCGTTCTTTCATTTCCCGCGCGTACAGCTGATATATCTAATCAAACAAGCCCGTATACCTACTAAACACCACTTTTTAAGAACCTGACAGCCTTCCTATCGGAATAATGACAAGCCCTCGCCACATCCAACGGCGTCCACCCAGACTTCGGGGTGCGACTCGGTGCCGAGAAATACATACATATGGCACGCGTCCTTCAACAGTATGTTTCGAAGGTTGGGCTGCAACCGGCTTAGGCAAAGTCTGCAACGTGTACCCATTCCGTGGCATTGATGCTACCAAGTGCCGCGCAACTAATTCTTTCGCCAAAATGAATGCAATACACGAGGGAGAGATACCCACAGAATGTTCCCACTGTGCAAATAGTGGCGGATAGCGTTTCTGTGGTGTATTAAATCAAGCGCCTGTGATCCAGTATGCGAGCATTAACATATAACCCCAGATTATGCAACACTTGTTCCTCTTCGGATAGTCTGCGTGGGAGCCATGCTCAGCGTATTTCATTGCCAAGCTGTAGGAGTTTGTCGTGGGATGTGTGTTTTGTAGAAATAAATTGGTTAGTTACGGTGTAAAATTGTGTGCGGTTTGGAAGTCCTTCCACAGCGAGCTTTGGAGGTCTATACCTCGTAATACACCACAGCAACACAATCTTCATTATTGACCTGGCGGAGAATCGGAAACAGTTCGACGAGCGGCTTTTCTGTCAGGTGATTGCGTTACTACCAAAGATTCATAGGTTGACCATCACGTTATCGAGCTTAACTTCAATAACTGATAACGAAGTAATTACCTCCATTATAAAACCGCGTCACATATATGGCATACTTGATGTACACATGTATATATATACTTAAATGTATGATGCAGGTATTCAATAGTACTCGTTGTACGGTACCAGGATTTTGTTATGTCAGTTACAAAAGACTCGCACTCTGTTGACGGAGCTCAAGTACTTGAGGGCGTACTGCATTGTGGGTCTCTTCTTGCCAGTAGTGGATGGTGCCAAATCCTCCTTGTACTATGAAGAGTAGGATGTTAAACTCTTTGTAAAATTCTGAGTAATCGATGCGGCATTCATTGATGGCGTGCTGAAGCCAGTCCATGCATACGAATCGGTTTGTGGGCTTGTTCGAAACTAAAATTATTTTTTTACCAGCACTGTCATACACCTCTATAGAGATATATTTAAGGTATATTGTAACGTGCCGGCTCAATAGAGGCAAATTACAAGGTTGGGGGTTGGTGTGGTTTGGTATCCTTGTTGGTGTTTAGCGGTATAATAGTCAAATCTGGATACAGCGGTCGATTTCTAGGTCGATTTCCTTATTGGGACGGTTCTTGGGTGTAGCGGGGATTTGTATGATGGTCTCTGTGCACCCTTTCTCCGCTACCTTACCGGTCACAAGGTTTGGTAGGTGACCTTCCGAGTCTCCTTTCCCTTATTATTACCCCCTCTACCTCAGGTTGGTTTGCTGTGCCTGCAGGGGCATGGTGGGAGGAGGGCAATGGTGGTGAGTTGCCTCTTTATCAGTGTCGGATCAGTGTCTTCTCCACTTTTTTGCAGATTCTGGTGCCTTCAGCTGTGTCTGGGGTGTGCCTGTTTTGGTGCAGTGCCTTCTTCCTTTTGCCATCACCAACAAGGTGTTGTCTCAGTGCATCACAGGTTATGTAGAGAGTCAGCTGACCTTGGGCATTAAGTGCCCAGTGTAGGTTACCTGCAGATCCTCAGTACCTGTGGTGGGGCCCTCTGGCTTTGGTGAGCTTTCTGGTGAGCACAGTTCTGGCATAGGTGACTGTTTTTCAGGTGTTGTCAGGATGGGAGGGGAGATGGCCATCACAGATAGGCAGAAGGGCAATTACAGTGAACCAGTAGGGTGCCAGGCTGGGGGCAGTCATCAGGGCTGGGGTAAGTGCTGCTTCAGTGGGGCCTTTTGATTGGTGCAGAGCAGTTAGGTAGTAGGTGTCACTCTCAGCTTCTTTTGGCAATTCAGCAGGTTGGGCCTCAGTTGTTAGGGGGATTGAGGGGCCCAAGGCTACCCATTTCAGATATCTTGGCTGTACTCAACTGAAACCAAGAGCTGACATAGCAATGTGATTGAGGCCTGCAGGCTTGAGTAGTGGGATATTGGGAGTCTCCTCCTGCCTCATGTATAAGTCCTCTACTCACCTCATCTAGGAGAACCAGGCCCTACCCACTGTGATGTACTTTGATGAGAGTTTTTTCTTTATCTGTCATTCTCTTTGGGGTGGCAGGGGCTATTCTATTTGGCTCAGGCATGGCCTTGTACATATGTTGGGGTCTCAGATATGTACTTCCAGTTGTTGGCATATGGCAGGGTTCCCCCTGGTGGTAGAGAGAGCATGATATGCAGAATGAGGTGTGGGCCAACATAGGCCCTGCTGTGCCTGGCATGGTTGAGCTGCTGGACAATAGCTAGCCTAGATTAATAGGGGGGCAGTGCTTGATGGGTGGTGGGGGAGGGTTTTGGCCTATATAGTCTAGGTTCTCTTCCAATAAAAATCCATGGGACTCTGAGTCCGTAAAACAAAAAAAAAAAAAAAAAAAAAAAAAAAAAAAAAAAAAAAAAAAAAGACAGTCTCTGTGTAGCGTGCGGGTTCCAAAAGCAGGCGATTTCTGCGTGACGATCTTGTATCCAAAAGTACGACGATCTCTGTGTAGCGCGACGATTCCTTATGCGGATTTCTCGAAATGGCGGGTGACGCGGATTCTCCTGAATCGGCGGACTTCTTGAATGATAACTCGGATAACTCGGATTCTCTTCTTGGCAAAGTTACGTCAGAGACTGGCTTCGTTTGCGCGGGGTTATGTCGAAGGACTGGCTCCACTGCAAAGTTGCGTCAAAGGCTGGCTTCGTTTGCGCGAACAAGTTCACTGCGAAGTTGCGTCCAATAGACTGGCTTTGTGGCAAGATGGACTTCTCTTGAAAATGGCGGCTTTTCCTTAAGCAGCGGGTTTCTCTTCAAATGGTGGCGAAATTCTTCACTCAAACTTTGGTGGCAAATCTCAGGCAATCTATGTATCGGAAAGTGGACCGGAGTGGGGAAAAGGAAGCTTTCTGCTTTTCTTTGACTTTTTGGACTGAGGGTATTTTATACAAGTTGGTTGCTATCTGGTTGCTACGTGGCTAACTATAGATTTTACTATTCTTGGTAATGTTTGGGTGGGATAAGTATGGTGTCTGCAGGGACACAGGCAGACCTGATTTAGTATCTTGGCTAATTATATGTGTGGATAACTAGGTATTGGTAACTATGCTATGCTAAGTGTTCATGTCATCTGGCTATACTATGTTATTTGCTCATACTGTTTTTCATACATTCCTATTGTATATCTATATACTTGGTTCCACCATAATATATAGGGTTCTTTGTCAATACAAATATCAATTTATTGTCTTAGATAGTGCTCTCAACAAATTGAATTGATCTAAATCAGAATATTAATATTGAATTATAGATCAATTTTATTAAATTTTTGAAATTCAATAACTTGATAAAGATATATATATATGCAGTGAGAGGAAGGCAATGGTGATGAGTTGCCCTTTTATCAGTATCTAATTGGTGTCTTCTCCACTTTTTTGCAGTTTCTGGTGCCTTTGGCTATATCTGGGGTGTACTCATTTTGGTGCAGTGCCTTCTTCCTTTTGCTATTACCAATAAGGTGTCATCTCAGTGTGTTATAGATTATATAGAGAGTCAGCTGGCCTTGGACATCAAGTGCTCAGTGTAGGTAACCTGCAGATCCTTAGTGCCTATAGTGAAGCCCTCTGGCTTTAGTAAGCTTCCTGGTGAGTATAGTTCTGGTGTAGATAACTATTTTTTGGGTGGTGTTGGGATGGAAGGAGAGATGACTATTATAGATAGGTAGAAGAGTGATAATGGTGAACCAGTAGGGTACCAGGCTAGGAGCAGTCATCAGGGCTAGGGCAGGTACTACTTTGGTGGGGCCTTTTGATTGGTGTGGAGTGGTTAAGTGGTAGATACATATCACTCTCAGCTGCTTTTGATGATTTGTGGGATTAGGCCCTAGTTATTTGGAGATGGCTGGAGGGTCCAAGGCTATCCAGGTCAGGCATCTTGACTGTACTCAACTGAAACCAAATACTGATGTGACAATACAATCAAGGCCTATAAGCTTGAGTAGTGGAATATTGGGGGTCTCCTCCTACCTTATATATAAGTTCTCTACTCACCTCACTTGGGAGAACTAGGCTCTATTCACCATTCTATATCTTGAGAAGAGTTTTTTCTTTATCTATTATTTCTACTTAGAGTAGTAGGGGCTATTCTATTCAGCTTAAGCATGGCCTTATATATATATTGGGGTTTTGGGCATATACCTTTGGTCATTGATATATGGTTGAGTTCTCTCTGATGGTAGGGAGAGCATAGTGTACAGAATGAGATATGGGCCACATTAGGCCCTATTGTATCTAGTATGATTGAGCTACTGAACAATAGCTAGCCTAGGTTCAATGAGAGGATAGTGCTTGATGGGTGGTGGGGGAGGGTTTTGGCCTATATAGTCTAGATTCCCTTCTAATAAAAATTCATAAAACTTTGAGTGAGTCCATTAAAAAAAAAAAAAAAAAAAAAAAAAAAAGAGATTAGAGTAGTCTATATAACTATAATCTTAATATCTTATTCTTTTAGTAGTAATTTCAAGTAGATATATTCCTTGATATATCAATTCATTATAGATCAGAAGAAGTAATAATAAATATTATAAATGATTTTCTGATGTCTCATATAACCAGTAAGAGGAGAGTTATGGTTTTTCTTAAGGATCTTGAAGTAAAGATTATTGGAATTTGGGATATATATTTTGTCATTCTTATATATAATTTCATCAGTGATCTTATATTCTTCTGGTAGACTTGTAAGAATTTTCTTTATAATCAGATCCTGATAGTATCTTTTTTTTTTTTTTTTTTTTTTTTTTTTTTTTTTTTTTTTTTTTTTTTTTTTTTTTTTTTTTTTTTTTTGTTTTTTTTTTTTTATAATCACTTGGACTTCATCTTTATTACTACTATTACAATGATAATTAACTGCAAACTACTACTGTAACATATTATATATAGGTAGGGTTGATCATCCAACTCTTTTCTTCTACCTAACTTCATGCTCACCTAACACCAGATACTCTCAACTCTGCTGTATAATATCCTGCACCTTCCTCAAGGCTCCTTGTTGAAGCCACCTCCCCTGATACTATCACCCTTGTACCATCTCCCAAAGAAGCCACTTCCATCACTCTACCAGCTCACCAATTTCCAACCATGGGTCCTGCTCAAACACCTATTGCCAATGTACTGCCATCAGAACCCAGACCCCCAGGATCCTACCTAGTCTACTCCAGACATCTCCTATCTCCCCCACCAGCTAATGCTTGACCACCAGACTGACAGGGTCTCCTGCTCGTCTACCTTCCAGGCTCCAGTGATCTTCCAAACTCTACCAGAACTCTTCCACACCAGGGCAGGCTACCAGAACATGCTCTGGTGACTAAACCACCCCTCCATCTACCTTACTACACTACTTGCAGTCCCAATAGTCATCTACTTCCATTCATCCTGTCCAATACCCCAATATCACATTTCTTCTCAAGAAGCACTACCATACCACCCAGTACTTAGGGGGCACCACCTTGAGCAAGAAGGCTCTCCAACTCCAGACTTAGCTCCACTCCCAGCCTTTCCCCAATCCTACCTTCTGCCAATCTGCTGGCCATCTCTCCAGAGGGCTAGGCCTGATCCACTCCATCACCTCAACCAGTGAGTACTCCTTCAGCCTATGGTCACTAATGTGGAGGTCCCCTAATCACTACCATCTCAGCTCAGGGTTCTCACCAACCTCTATCTCTAGCCCTGCCAACCCCATGGCCAGCCAGGCCTCTATCATACTCCACCAGAACCCCTTATACCACAATCGACCAACATTTTGAATCTGAAGCAGACCCCACATATCCTTCCAAACCTCACCATAGGGGCAGAACTGAACCTCCCAATTATCCATAGCCAGTCTGCCCCAACCCCCCTCATCTAGTTCAGCCAATCAGTACTCCCACCAGCCCCTAAGTATCTTCAGCTGCTGCCTGAAGTCTACCAACTCCAGGCCACCATCAGTTGCTGTATTACCAATGTGTCCCACCCAACCTGTGGCCACTTTCCACACCATAACCAGCCTTCTACCATCTTCATCAGCCACTGCACTACCCACTCTGGGAAATCCAAGTGATACTCTAGATACCACAATTTGGGTAACCAATATACATTCAAAACTACTATCCTGCCTATCAAGGAGAAACTCCTCCTAGACCAATCTGTCAAGGCACCTTCCAACTTCTGAATTATACCACTCAACCACTCCTTTGGTAGGACTGTCCTATATACTGAGAACCAAATACCCAGATACTGAACTATACTCCCAGTGGCTACTAATTGTCCAAATTGTCTATATTTCCCCAGACTGATATCAAGCTTCATTGTCTCCCACTTGCTTCAATTCAGCTTTGTCTCTGCCAGTCTCTCATACTGTCCAACCCCTTCCTGCAAGAGGTCCACATCTGCCATATTACCCAACCCTACCACCATGTCATCTGTAAAGACACCTAGCTTTCAGACCACATCACTCATCTACAGTCTAGAAAGCCACTCCTTCAGTTATACCAGTAGTGGCTCCAGAGAGAGTATATAGAGAAGGGGGGAGAGAGGGTCTCTCTGTGGTATACCTTGCCCCAAAGCAAACTCTGGGCCACTCCAACTATTCATCATAACTGCTGCTCAGCATCTCTATACCAAGTCCATCAATTATTCTGCTTCTACTGCACCAAATCCAACTCTTCTCAGAATAGCTGCTAAGTAACTCTACTGCACTCTGTCATAGGCCTTCTCTTGGTCCAGAAAGACCATCCTACCATCCACTTGCTAGCTCCTACAGCCTTTTAAGACATTCTGCACCCAAGCTGTACTATCTCTAATCTGCCTTCTCTTGACAAAGCCTCACTGCTCCTCACCCACCAATATGTCAATATACTGCTGCATCCTCTCTACTAGAATCTTTGAGACCAGCTTTCTATCCACATTCAGTAGCATAATGGATTGCCAATTCTGCCACACCTGCCAATCATCTTTTTCCTTATAAAGTAGGAAAACTAATCCCAAGGAACCATTGTCAATCCAACTGCCTTCTTTCAGAACAAAGCCAGCCATCTCTACCAACCAGCCACCAAACTCTGCCTGGAACTCCTTCTAGAATACCCAGGGCAGTCCATCCTCCCCAGGTGATGAGCCAGACTGTATCTTCTGCAATACCTCCAAAACTTCCTCTAAAGACACCTCACCCATCACCACCCTCCCTATCTTAGGCACCACTGTTACTGGCCAATTATTCACTATATTGTCATCATCCTCCCAAAGTACCACATCCTTAGCCTGCACACTGCTATCCTGCCAGAGAGCCTGCCATTGTCCTGAGACCTCTCCCAACATATCAGCAATCTCAGAGACCTCCACTTCATCTTCACACAATACTGAGGCCCAGCTGTGTCAAATCCTCCTAGTATTCAAAATGCTAGACAGATATTTAGTTGGCCTCTCTCTTTTCTCCAACCTCCTAGCCCATAGTCTGGCTAGTAGGCCATCTACTGCCCTATCCTCAGCTGCCCTCAGATCAGCCTGCAGCTCTGTCACCTCCACTGCCAACTGGTGGTGTATCTCTCCTGACAAGTTCCCCTCTTCCATTAGCTTCAACCACCATCGCAATCCCTTTTATATCCTCCTTTCCTTGTCCTTTAGCTCCTTCCTAGCTACTTCTCCAATGTTCTGCCAGTAAGCACCAGCCAAATATTTAAATTTACTCTACCATTCTGCTATCAGCTGCCCATCACTCTGCCAACATACTACCTCCTATCTCACAATGTCTACAAACTGTTCTCTCTCCTTCTTCCTTCTGAGTAAAGCTATATTGAGATACCAGTACTCTCTACCACTGCTAGCTGCTTGGAATCTGCCACACACTTCCACTCCCCAATGATCTGACCAAGGGCACCAACACACCTTAGCAATATCCAGTACATTGCCCCAATACTCAGCTACCAGTACCCAATCAATTCATATTCCAACCAATTCATCACCAACTGGGTACCACCAGGTGAAAGGTCCTGATATATCTCCTTGATGCTGACAGACACCATCCACCAGTTCCATATCACACTCCACCTGAAGCCATTGAGATAATCTAGAGAAAACCACTATACCTGCTCCACCATCTGATCTATCTAGTGTCCAATCTCATACCATATTGAAGTCTCCCCCCAAAATGTCCAGTGCAACTACCTCCCAACCTTCCCAAGCCCACCAGTCCTCAATCCATTGCTTTTGCTCTCTGCCAACTGTAGGGAGGTAAACTGAGCCAACTGTCAAACCATTACCTGCCCCTCCTTTCAGCCTTCTCTACACCAATCTATCACCATAGACCTCTACCTCCACCAACTCACTCTTGCTTACACCAACCAAGATGCCCACCTGCTTGTTCCAACCCATTCCACCATACCATTTCTTACTCTATACCTCATAGTCTTACTTCCCATAAGCTCAAATATCCTGAAGAAAGACAATATTATATCTTCTGACTTTAAGCCATTGAAACAGCCTCTTCCTCTTAACTCCATCACACAATCTATTAACATTGATTGATAAGATGTATAAACTATTCATCATCATCAAAGAAATTGTTTAAAGCTCAGCTGGGACCACCACCACTTTCTCAGCCCTTCCTCTAATGATCTCTCACTGGTCCTCACAGATTGCCCTCCAGATTCAATCACTATTTGCACTTCTGCAGAAAAGGTCCACTCTCTCTGCTGCCACCTTCCTGATGTCCACTATCCTGCTCTCATCAACATCATATCCTTTATCATTCAGAAGAGCTGCTACCATCACTATCACTAGCTTTGGCCTCTGCATTGCTATATTGAGAAATTCTTTCCACACCTCCTGAGATCTATAAAATACATCCACTTCCTTGATGTCCTCCTCTGTAAGTTTCTCAAGTACTCCTTGATATCAGTTCTCTGCCATCATTACCAGGGGTCCAGGAGTTGATAGCCTGGGGGTCCTGCTCAACTCTTGTAGTTACTTCCTGTCTGCTGATACATCTGAAGCTATATCCACCAGCTCATCTTCCTCTGTAACCTTCTCCAGATATACTACCTCACTAGCCTCAGAGCACTCTTAATGGATATTTGCCACCCCAGCCATATGGGTATCCTTCACCTAAGTCTCTGGCACTACTTTGATATCATTCTCAAAGTTCTCTTCTCCCACCTTCTCCTTATCTGCCTACTTTTCTCTCACCGGCACATATGCTGAGCTCTCCACACCACTCAGCTGGGAGAAGGATACCTCTGCTGCTTCCACTCCTTCCATCTGATTCTTAGCTACCTCTACTCTTGCTTCCTCCTCCACTGCTGTCCTCTGAAGAGCCACCTGCAGATGCTCTCAATTCTCTTTCCTCCACCTCTTCCACTTGCCATCTGCTGGAATCCAGACCCAATCCTTGGCAAACTCTTCCCACTTCCTCTTTCATAACTCCTTTGCAGCCTCTCTCTCCTCCAGAGCAATTGCCAACTCTTTCTCCTCCTGTTCTGCTCCTTTTCTCCTCTACACCTTGCACTCTTGCCCTCTAATTTGAATCCCCTCAGACCAATCATGTCCCAGCCTGGTCACCTCCTTGCCTTTCAGTCACAGCATCACCTCATAGTTACTATTTCTCAATTTAGTGCTCTCTCAGAACAAGAACCCGAAATCCACCATCTTACCATAGCTACCCAGTGCCTCCACCACTATCTCCTTGGTCTCCTGTCTGTCCAGAGTTGGCAGACCCTCTATCACCAGCCGAACAGTATGTGGGTTCCACCTCAAATACCTCACCATTCTAATTTGAACACCTCTGACAGTCAGCCCCTTCTCCAGCACCTTCATCATATATCTTCTGCCATAAATTCAATTTCCACTGTCTCCACTGAAGGGATGAACTTCAAGGATTCTGCCCCAGCCACTTTCTCCCTCACTAGTCTCAGAACCTCTCTAGCCAACATTGCCAATCCTAGAAAGTTTGCTGAGACTGCCCACATTGACACTGACTTGTGAAAGAAGAGCCTCACCACCAGCTCACCTATCTCAGCTGCCAGAGTCACCTTACTCTTGCTCTCAGAGACACCAGCAGTCATCTCACCAGCTACAACTGTGCCATCAGCAGTCCTCTCCCCAGCCATCAGCCCAGCTCCAGAAGTACCAGTCTTCAACATCACACCACCAGACCTCTGTCCCCTGCCAGACACCTGATCCATCACCTGACCTATCACCTGACCCCTCTCTCTGTCAATACTATGCCTCCCTTGCTCAACCCCCAGGGGTCTGGCTCAACCCAGGGGCCTGGCTGTAGCCCTCCTGCTTCCCACCACAGTATACCAGGCCTCAATCCCACCAGACCTCTCCTGACCACCAGCCCCTCCAGCAGCCATGCCAGCCCCTACAACAGTCACAAAGCTCTTAGGAAGACCCAGACCAGGCCTCCTCCTCTCCAGGTACTCAGAGCTAGAGGAACCTTGACTAGCCATATCACCAAAACTTGATGGTTTTTACTGAAACTTATTGTGCCTTGTAGGTAGACTCCTGCTGCATGATGTACACCAGTGTGTTCAAAATAAAAACTTAAAAACGTGTTGTCTTTCACTGAAAGATGTCTGTGTGGCTTAGCTCACTCTGGGTAGTATGAGCAAAAGAAGTGCCTGGTAGTATCTTTCTTTTAGTTTATCTAAAAGAGTCTTATCTAGAGTCACCTTAATGGTACTAAGGTCAGATCTTCTTGATAAGATATCAGCTACTATATTTATCTTATCTGACTTATAAATAATCTTAACATTGAAAGCTTAGATGTACTTGATCCATTTTGTCTAATTTGAAAACAGACAGAGATCCAAGTTGAGATATATAAGTGACTTGTGATTAGTGATAATATATTTTAAAGTTTGGGTCCTTGAGTTAATGTTGCCAATTTTATAGGATCTCATAGATAGCTAGGAGTTCTTTTTTATAGATAGCATATCTTTGTTCAGTCTCATTCAATTTTTGTAAAGAATATATAAATAGCTGAGATCCTTTGCTTATATCTTAAGATAATACTGCACTGATTATATATCTAGATATATCTGTGGTAACTGTGAACTACAGGGCTAAGTCTGGATTATATATATAGAGTTAGTACAGTTATCAATTTTGTCTTTAGGATTTAAAATACCTCTTGATAGACAGGGGTCTATTGAAATGAGTTACTGATCTTCAATAATTTGATCATAGGCTTGGCAATACTAGAGTAATCTTCAATGAATCAGTAGTAATATCCAGATAGTCTCAAGAAAGATCTGATATCATAGATGTTTACTGAAATAGGCCAATCTGAGACTACTTGAACCTTCTTGGGGTCAGGCTAAATACCATTGGCTGAGATAATAAGGTTAAGGTATTTTTTCTCCTTCTTGAAAAATTCATATTTCCTAAGCTTATTAAAGCTATTTTCTCATAATTTCTTAAATACTTGTCTGAGATACTTGAAGTATTCTTTTTCTAATATACTAAATATCAGAATATCATCCAGATAGATGATGATAAATGTATCAAGATATAGTCATAGAACATCTTGTATCAATCTCTGAAAGATTGGTAATATATTGGTGAGACTAAATAATTGTCAAAAATTCTCATAGACTATAGCATATCTTGAAGGTAGTCTTAAAAATATCTTCTTTCTTAATATAGACTTGATGATAATCAGTATAGAGGTCTAATTTGAAAAGACCTTGATATATAGGAGTCTGTCTAATATTTTATCTATTCTTGGTAATGGATATTAGTTCTTTACTATGATCTTATTGAGAATATAGTAGTCAATATATATTCACATAGTACTATCCTATTTCTTTATGAAAAGAATAAGGGTGATTTACTCAGTTGAATGTGTTCTTTAGTAGTTAGGTCTTATACTTTCTTTCAAAGGAGTTCTAATTCAGATTGTGACATAGGATATAGTGATTTGTATGGAGGTTCAGAGTCTGGAAGAATTTTGATTTTATGATCTATACTTCTTTTAAGTAGTAGTTCTATAGGTAGATTATTTAGAAAAATGTCCTTAAATTCTTAAACCAGGAGTTAGACTGCCTTTGGAAGATCCTTTCCTATTTCTGACTTTGAGAGTCATATGAATGCCAAAAATACTTAAAAAGCTTTTTGAATTAAATTGCTGATATGGTTTCTACTAGTGCTTTTATGGACTTCTTTACTTTCAGTGTAATCTTCTTTTCTTTTTAGTTTAGTATAAGCTTGTTTTCTCTCCAATTAATATTAGAGTTATATAGTGCTAACTAGAATGATATAGTATTCTTACAGAGATACAATATAGACACATACATCTTTCACCAGTACCATTCGGGTGACACAAGACTCAGACAACACTTTCAACAAACATCTTCAAGTATTGGTGGCATCAAGATGACAAGCAACACAAATTCTGGTGAGCATACTGGGCAGGGGGGCCCCAGTGCCTTTGACTGGCAACATGTGGGGGGGGGTCGAGGTGCTGGTCTGGGCATGCCGAGTGCTTCAATCAGGGGACGTGGGGCTGGAGGGGGAGGTAGAGGAGGTGCGAGGCCACAAGGGGGCGGGAGGATGACCTTCGCAGATAAGGTCAGGATGGGGAAGCAGGCGACAGGACTGGATGGTTGGCTGGAGCTGGGAAAGGCAGCAGCTACCTCGAGTGGCAAGGAGGTCTCCCCACTGAGAGGTCAGCATAGTGGGGCTGAAGGTGTAGTAGCTGGGGCAGTGACTGCTGATAGCAGTGTGATGGGCAATCTGGAAAAAAATCCAGATATGACGGCTGATGGGGGATCTGGACAGAGGAGTGGCGCAAGGCCTGGGGACCTAGTAGATGGTGTAACGGGCCTAGTGGCGGCTCCGTTACTCAAGAAATCAAGGTCAGAATTCACAGCCACATTGTGCTTCCATGGCTTGGTGTTGATGGCAAAGATGGTACTGGGGCTGTTGGTGAGCGAGGTGAAGGGGGCAGCCTTGGTCAAGTTCTTGAAGAAGCTGGAGGCGGTTGAGGTGGGGTTTGAGGAGGAGGATTTGCTGCTGGAGGCAGTGGAGAAGGGTTTGGTAGTTGGGGGGATTTTGGTGCCGATGGTGAGGTGTATGTGCTGGGATCCCTGGGTGGTTCACCTGGTGATTGCGGACTTGCCGACGGTGAAAAAGGAGGAGGCGAGGAGGCTGGTCATGGATGTGGTGAAGGAGTACAGCAAGATGGTTGACATTGGGTTCAGAGTTTGGGAGGGGACTGAGCTCAGGACAGGAGATATGGATGTCCAGCTGAGGTTGTTTGGGATGGAGAATACTGGAAAGGCTAGGGACTGGCCAGTGGCATTGAAGTGGGGCCCGGTGGAGTGCAAGGTTTCGAGAGTGAAGGGGTCAGAGGAAGAAGAGGAGGACCTGCTGGAGGCGCTTGAGGACCTGGTGGGGGCGGTGGAGAGGAGGCAGAGGGCTTGGAGGGCCTTTGAGGCTAGGACGGTTGTGGAGGTGATTGAGGGCAGGAAGGTGCAAATGGACAAGGTGCTCTGGGAGAAGGCGAAGGGGAGATAGCTGCAGAAGGACTTGTTGGCCAGTTTGGATGGGGGGCGAAAGGCAGGGGCTATGGAGGAGGGCACTGGAGTGAATGCTAGCATCTGGGCAGGGGCCGTGCAGCAAGAGGAGAAGACAAAGAAGAGTGGGGGACAGGGGCTGGCAGAGGTGGTAGTGGATACAGTGATGGTGGAGGATAATCAGATCCAGTATGGTGTTCCTGAGATAGGAGAGGGGGAGCTGGAGGATGTGTCGGAGGATGGTTGGGATGAGTCTGTGCGAACTGAGGAGAGGAAGGAGGGAGAGGCAGATTTGGCGCCGGCAGCTGAGGTGGTTGGGGGGGAGAAGTGGCTGTTGAGGGCACTACAAAATGTGGCAGCTGAGGAACTTGGAGAGATCGACTTCCAGGTGGTCAGTGAGGCATTCTGGGGGTGAGTGCTGAGAGGGGAGGAGGTTATGAGGAAGCTACGGGATGAGATGATGGCGGCGCTCCTGGAGGCAGAGGAGTATGAGATCACCGAGGTAAGGGAGGCCACACTTTTGGGTATTACTAATGAATGGGCAGCTTATCTATAGGGGCCACGAAAGGGACTGGAAAAGTGGCAGGTGGTGTGCAAGGAGCACCAGGCAGCTATGGAGATTGTGGATGGTGAGGACTGTGCAGAACTGTTGGCAGCTCTGGATGACCAGCAAAACATGGAAGATGAGATCACAGTGAAATGGGACCTGGACCTGGCTGGAGAGGAAGTGAACATGGAACTGTAGATGTGAGGATATCAATACTCTCAAATAATTCACTATAAATAGTATAACCAACATTTTTTCTTTGAATGTCAATGGGCTTCGGGGGACTGGGAGGTGATGTATGATCTTTGGATGGCTGAAAAAACTGGAGGCAGATCTTTTCTTACTTCAAGATGTATGGTGTGAGGGGGAGGAAGATGGACTGGAATGGATAAGAGAGTGGGGTGGGGAGGCAGTTTGGCAGGGTAAAGTGGGAATACTAGTTAGGAAGGGAAAAGGGGATATTGTGGACACTGGATATTGGGGTAGTCAATTAGTGTGGGGGACATGGCAGAGGCCTGGATGGAACTCAATTGTAGTGGGATCGTGTTACTGCCCAGCTGAGAGGGGGACCCGAGTGGTGTGGATTGGAGATCTGAGAGACTCTGGGCTCTTGGTTGAGGATGGGGTGGACTGTCTGGGGGGTGATTTCAATATGGTGCAGGAGAGTAGGTTGGATAGAACTGATGGGGGAAGGGGTATGACTGGAAGAAGTGGGGGATTGGAGGACTGGGAGGAGGTAGAAAGACTCAGCTCACTGGTGGATGCCATGCGACTTCAGGATGGGGAGCGACAGCTATATATGCACTGGGTGGGAGGTCTTAGCACTAGGATTGACTGGGTTCTGACTGCAGAGTATTGGGGCAATACAGTTTGGGAGATGATGGAGATCGAGTGGTGCCCTTGGTCAGATCACTGGGGTATTTGAGGGGGTGGGAGGTTTGGAGGGAGCGGAGAGGGGCCGGGACATTGGCATCTGAACTCTTTGCTACTGGATGAGATGGACTTATGGAATGCATGGGTGGTGGAGGTGCATTCCAAGGTTAATGATTGGAGGTGAGATGGGTTGGGGATTGGAGATCGGTGGCGTAGATTGAAATCCGAAGCACAAAGGTACTGAGGGGAGGTGGGGAGGGAGCGGGGTACTCAGCAGAGGAGATGGGTCCGATGGGCATCTAGGAGGCTAGAAAGGCTACTTTTGAATTGGGCTGGGCTTCTGGAGGAGGAGAAGGTATTGGATTAGAAGGCTAAGCGGGCTAAGCTGGAAGTGGCCGAACTGCAGGACTTGATGAGGAAGGAGGAAGCATTGTAGGCTCAGGCTATGGCAGTAAGACTAAGGTGGCAGGGATTGGAGAAAGGGGAGAGGCCTACAAGGTTTTTGTCTCACCTCCTTCATGCTCGGGGGGCAAGACACCACTGGGAAGGAGTCCTTAATGATGAGGGAGAAATGGTATTGGGTGTACAGGGGATCCTTGGCCAGTTGGGTACTCGATGGGGTAACCTCTGGAGTGAAGAGGAGGGAGGGGAGGGGGCACAGGACATTGAGAGATATCTGGAGGAGTGGTATCCAAATCCTGCAGCTGGATTGGGAGATCTTGGCTGACCGGTTTTGGGAGAGGAGATCCTTTATGTTCTGGCATCGATATCTCTGGGAACAGCGCCTGGGGAGGATGGTTTGCCATGGGACTTTTGGAAACATATGGTGTCCATAGAGGAGGTTCTGGAGGAGATGTCGCTGATGTGTGATGCCATCATCAGTTCTGGAGAGTGGATTGGAGGGCAGCAGTTGGGGCTGGTATCCCTGCTGTACAAGGACAAAGGGCGTAAGGAGGACTGGAAGAATTGGAGGCTGATTATGCTACTAGATATGGACTGCAAGCTGGTCACCAAAATCCTAGTGGTGAGGCTATAGGGTGTGGCCCAACAGGTGCTGGGGAAGGAGCAGCGAGGCTTTGTAGGGGGCCGGCTGATCCGAGATGGCACGGCATGGGTTCACAGTGTCATTGAAGGAGCTAGGGCTGCAGGGGTGGATGGCTGCTTGGTCTTTTTGGACCAGGAGAAGGCTTATGATAGGGTTCGGAGAGTGTGGCTGGTGAAAGTACTGGAGCGCATTGGAGTGCCAGTGGATGTGTGTCAGTCACTTATTAGATTACTGGAAGGGAGCAGGGCTGCGATTCTGGCGAATGGACACAGGGGGGCCTCTTTTCCCCTAGGGAGAGGGGTGCCACAGGGGGACCCATTGTCACCCATTCTTTATGCCTTCGCCCTGGAGCCGCTGTTGGACTGGATCTGGTGCAGAGTTGGTGGATTGAATATCTTGGGCATAAATTGGAAGGTGGGAGCCTTTGCGGATGATATGGTGGTTGGGCTGGGGTCCGTGGCAGATATGGCTGTACTCAAGGAGACAGTTGAGTAGTATGAGAGATGTTCTGGAGCAAAACTCAACTGGCACAAGTGTGAGACAATGGTCCTTGGGGAAGGAGTCATAGGGGGGGACGTCATTGGAACAATTGTCCCAGCTGGAGGGGTATTACGGTATTTGGGAATTTATTTCTCAGTGTATGGCTCTTTACTTCCCAAGGAGTGATGGGAGCGCAAGCTGGTAGAATGGGGGAAAGTATTGATAAGTTGGGATGGTAGACAGGTGTTGCTGGCAGGGAGGGTAACTGTTCTGAATGTATATTGGATACCGAAGCTTTGGTATCTGGGCTACCATTTGGACTTCCCTAAGTGGGTGGTTAAAAGACTTCTCAAGATGGCCTGCTCTTGGCTCTGGGCTGGATGCCGGAGTCAGATTGGTTGGGAGGTTCTTTCACTCCCTGTGGATTATGGAGGGCTTGGCCTGGTGGACTTTTCCAAGAGGCTACTCTGCTTGAGGGCATGGTGGATGAAGAGGGCCAGTGAGTTGAGGGGAGGAGAATGGGTACCCCTTATGCAGTGTTTGTGGGAGGCGAGGGTGTCCCCTTGGGGTGGTTCAGGTGATCTACTAGCCTTGGTGGCCTTGGATGGTAGCCAGAGGATGCGGTACAAAGGATTCTGGTGGGGAGTGGTAGATGGGGCCCATCGCATTGGAATCCGCTGGTGAGGTACTGAAGGGGATGAGGACTGGGGTCCGGAGATGTGGAGATGGGACCGGCTCTTATTGGGAGGGAACCTGGTGGAGGACTTCTGCTTGGAGGAGGGTATGGAGTGCCTTAGAGGTCTGGGACAGGACCTTTGGCCAGAGGCCTGGCAGGGGGCTGGGATTGGGGAAGGATGGGACTGGGCAGGCATCTGGTCTTGGATCAAGGTTGTGTTGAGGTAGCTCCCACCAAAATTCTGGGTAGCATGGTGGAGGCTGTTGCGGCAAAATGTGATACTGAACTTTCGAGCTGGTCATCTGGTGGATGGTGGGGTTTTTGATTGTGAGGAGTGTCATAATGTCGGGCAGGAGGGTGGGGTGGTGCAGATGCCTGAACATTGGCTGGGAGAGTGCGAGAGTATGGAGAATTTTTGGAAGATAGTTGGGGGGAGATTGGGAGTGCCGGCACCTGACCCTGAGGTGGGTGGGCAGTGGGCAGCATTGCAGTCAAGACTGGTGGGGGGGGTGGGAAATGAGTGGCTTATGGTTAGCTGGGCCATTGCAATATGGGTGGGGCTTGCAGAACACTGGCGGAATGTCTTTAAGGAGGGCCCTCGGAGGCCAGTGAGACTGAGGGTAATGCGGTGGGAGGAGCTGATGCTAGAGCTCTTCAAGGCATGGTGGATTGGTTGGGGCCCCAAGGGGGGGAGACATAAGGGCCTAGTAAGGAGGATTGTGGAGAAGAGTGGTGGTAGAGTTGCAGTGACGAGGGATAGAGTGTCATTTATAGTACCAAGGGTGGGAGGGGGTCTCTGTGGGATAGGTTGAGGGTTTTGGTT